>ML805303.1:146654-198926 GCA_009831015.1 Picea engelmannii
CCCAACTCTGTATCCCTATTCTTGAACACTCGAACGAGAGTCCCATCTATAGAAAATATGAATAACAAACATGTATTTATGTTAGTTTGAGATATTGTATTGGATGGGATGAATGAATGCAGTGTAATGAAAGTACATACATGATTTGGTTTGGTGTCTAGATCATTGAGTAACTGTGGAAATCTAGAGTTGGATCGAAACACAAGTAGAATTGTTGCTTGTGATTACCAAGGCCCTGAGCGAAGACAGTAGTGTGCATGATATAGGGATCTCCTGTGAGGTTCCCCAGAAATTCGAAGTCTATTTCGTCATGTTTGGGGCCTTGAGATGATAACTGCAGGGGACCATAACAACAACAACATGTTAACATATCACAGCAAAAGATACAGCTTATCTTCATAATGAATGAAGGTAATTCAATAGGATAAGGTGGAGTTAATTAATAATACATACATATTAGGTAGTGATTGTGCCTGCAGAGTTTCCAGGTACCAACTTGATTTTCATATCGATCTTGGTGAACAGACACTCTTCCTTGGATTGACACCCACAACCTATCATCAAGGAAAGGAGGGAATCAAATGTCTACAAAATAGAATAAGTGTACATCAAGGAAAAAAAAATTACCAAATAAATAAATGCATGTACATGAAGTGTGGTCGAAAGTAAGCTACAACTGGTTTCCATTGTCAAGGATTTGAGCATGATCATTGCCCCATGTGATGTCGAAGTCATTGTAGAAATTTGCAAAAACAGTTATGATGATACTCGCAGGAGGAGGGGCGTGTTCATGTCCATGATTATCATTAACGGGAGACGGATGAAGATGATGGAGAATGGATTAGTTTGAAATGCAATTGCAAGGAGAGGATGAGAGGACTGTGAGTGATGGATTTGGGTTTGATTTTTTATATAGATGGCAGTGTATCTCCTGAAGGGAGGGAAAGGGGGCTTTGAATTTTATATATATGGCAGTGAATTGGGGAAGGCATATCTCATGAAGGGAGGAAACATCTAATGGTCTACAACTATAGAGATTGAATGATTGAATTCGATTCTGTGCCTTGGGATTTGTAAAATAATTTGAATCATGGAGTCCAATTCATAATTTGTGAGTAAAAATACAGGCTATTTGATCGTGGCACTCGTTCCAGTGCATACAACCCCAAAGGTCAGTGGGTACTGTGTAGGGAATTGGGGAAGGCATATATCAGAGAGGGGGAGGGAGAGGAAAGATCTCAGGAACTAAGTGTGCATGATCAATAGTTTACAAGTACAACCACATAAATGGAATGACAGAAGGAAATTCCTTGCCTTGGGCTTTGTAAAATAATTTGCATCTGTGAAGGCCAACTCATCACTTGTATTTGTATTCAGTCATGACATTCATTCCAAATCATACACCTCTAATTGCGACTTCCACTTGCCTTGCAGCGGCCAGCGCCACCAACCACTCCTGCATGCTCCTTCCTTCTTCCTTCCACTACCTCCTTTAATATATAAAATTCTAGATGGACCGCACGCTCCTTCCTTCTTCCTTCCACTACCTCCTTTCATTGTCAAAGCTTTGGCTGGTTGATTAAAGTTTAAGATTTGAAACAAAACAACCGTACCTGCTAGATATCAAGTGGGAAAAACAAAATATCGGCATCTTCAAGCTCTGTACTCGCGTTCTCTAAGTTGAATCCAAAATATTTAATCTTTAGAGGTGTTAGCAAACAGTTTCCTTAAATTTAGCAGTGATTCATCTCGAATTAGACCACGATCATGGTCAGCAGCCACAACACCAGTCTAGAACAACTCGCAGGGTTGTCGTTTTAGTGTGTTCGTCTCAGACGTTGTCTATTGATCACCTGGATCGAATCCATGACTCACTTCTGCTGCTTATTTTCAACAAAGTAGCCGACATAAAGGCTCTAGGATGATGTTGTGTTGTCGCGAAGCACTTCAACTTCCTTGTGCCGCGAGTGGAGAATGTCGTAGTAAAGCTAGACTGTGTGATTTCTGGTGAAGGAGGCCCATTCATCCCCAGATCCTACCGGACCACCCAGAGGGTTCACCGTCTGCGAGTGTCCAACCTGGAGGGAGAAACCCCCGTTTTGGTTCGTGATATTCGAAAGAATGCCCATCCACATAGTTTCCCTGCATTTGTTAACCAACGTGAAAACCATAGCACTAGAATTTTCAACACACATCCAACTTTCTCTTGTTAATCTATCACCATTGCCAATTTAATTGAAACATAGGGAACATAAGAGTCAGAGATTACCAAATAGAAGTGTTGTGAGCAGCAGGGACAAAACAAAAATAGTCGTTGCTTCTCCTGGCCTTTAATTGTGGTTGTCAGGACCTTCCTATAGAATAAGGTGGTAGCGGTGGTAAGGCGCTACATCAAAGCAAGGAGTTGAGTTGTTAATTTATGTCTAACTGACGACTGATAGATAGTGGGTGATAGAGTAGGTGAATACTATATATATTGTGGTATTGGTTAACAATTATTTGTTATTTTGATAAAGGTTGTTTTTCAAACCCTGTCATCCAATTGATAGGTTTTGGTGAAAACCTTTCTCTAAGATATGTCTTTGGCATAATAACACAATTTGAAACTTATTATAATTCAATTGTCAATTAATAGTTGTCAATTAGTAATTGGTAGTAGGGTCAGCTATTATTATTGATTATTATCTAAAAATGTAGGTTGATTTGTTATTGTTATGTAAGGAAAACTACGTCATCTGAAATAACTCTCTATGGTTGGGAAAGGACCAACATATTTCCTTACATATAAATAAAACAAGCTGAAGCAATATATATATATATATATATATATATATATATATATATAATTTTTATTTTTTTCATATTAAATATATCTTTTCCCTTCATTTCAACCATAGAGACATATTCAAATTAAGATTCCTTCCCTCCCTCGAAAAAACTATTTAGTAGAAAAATCAATTATATATATATAACACAAATGTAAAGACATGGGCAAAAATTAGGTTCATGGAGTTACAATTCTTATGGGTAATGTGACTTATTGGGTAGGTTAAAATAATTTTCATATGATTTTACTACACTAATATGTGTGTCTTAGGCTCAAGCATGACATTTATGTAATAATAATAAAAAAAACAAAAAATGTTTGCAACAAATGAAATCAGTTATGGTATAGTAATCTTCCTTTGAGAATCCTAGCTTTAATGTGATATAAAAAAGTATAAGATAATTCAATATGAAAGTTTTTAGGTAGGTTTTATGTAGATTTTAACCTTGTACAATAAATCAATTTTCAATAAAAGAATAGAAAAGATACAATGGAAATTACACATATTACACAGAGATTTTTCCCCTGGAAACCCAAATCGAGAAAATCAGCATATTTTATATTCATTCATAGTGATACATTGTTTACAATACAATATATATATAGGAGCCAGCCGCATCCAAAACCATAACCCAATGACTTGGATTAGTCAACAAACCTAACTCCTTAACCGAAAATAGATAACCATCAGCAAAAACCATGTGCTGAAAACATTGCCCAACAATGGACACAAAAATCAAGGCAACACAAAAAATGAGGCAAAATGCGACATGTTTCCTAAGGAAAAAAAAATCTTGGGGGCGCTACTCCCAAACCTCCACGTAGGGGTGCTACCGCCCCCCTCAAACCCCCTTGCATACCCAACGCAACGTAGAAGACACTAGAGCTAGTCGTGCAAAGAATATAACACATACCCAACATTCTCCCAGTTGTTGTTTTCTTTGCATATAGGGAGTTACAAAGTTACATAGTCAACAATCCAAGGCAACCCATGGATCCTCTACACCAAGAGAACTTCTCAGTGCTCACAGATTTTGTTAATGAATCTGCAACATTCTTCAAAGTGTCCACCTTCATCAACATCACTTTCTTTTCTTCAACCATGTCTCTCACAAAGTGATATTGAATATCAATATGCTTTGTCTTTAAATGATAAGTTGGGTTCTTCACTAGAAAAATTGCACTCTGACTGTCACAATCTATCCTTACATCTTGTTGTACCAACACAATACCTTAACACAATCTTTGTAACCATATTGCTTCCTTACTTGCATGAGTGGCTGCCATGTATTCAGATTTTGTAGTTGAAAGTGTCAGTACAGCTTGTCTTTTTCTCATCCAACAGATTGCTCCTCCAAACAATTTAAACACATACTCGCTTATAGATCTCCTACAATCTAGATATCCATCCTAGCTTGCATCCACAAAGCCATGTATGTCCAACACTACGTCCAATCCTGGTCTTCCTTGGTAACACAATCCATAACTAGCAGTGCCATGCAAATACCTGAAAACTCTTTTTACTATTGTCCAATGTTCCTTCCCTAGTTTTGACATATACCTACTCAAAACTCCCACTGCATGTGCAATGTTCAGTCTAATATAGACCATTGCATACATCAAACTACCAACTACACTCGCATATGGAACAAAAGACATGTCCTCCTCCTCTTCTTGTGTCTTGGGACATTGATCTGCAACTAACTTTACACCAATAGGAATAGGGACCTTGACCAATTTACATTTCTTCATATTAAACTTCAACAATATTGTCTCAACATATTTTTTTTTATTTAACCAGAGTTTCCTCTTTTCTGATCTCTTTTAATTTCCATGCCCAAAATGAAATTTGAAGCACCAAGATGCTTCATGTCAAATTTAGAGGACAACTGATTTTTCACATCCTAGATAATCCCCTTGTTGTTTCCTAACAATAACATGTCATCCACATACAAGACCAAATAAATCAAATGGCCACCAATTAATTTAAAATACACACAGTGGTCCTCTTTGCTTCTTGTGAAGCCAAGTCCCAACATATAAGTATCAAATTGTTTATACTACGTCCTTGGTGATTGTTTTAAACCATACAGGGACTTTTTTAGCTTGCATACTAGCTCCTTCTTCCCCTTCACAATAAAGCCTTATGGCTACTTCATATAGATTTCTTCTTCCAAATCCCCATGTAGGAATGTTGTCTTCACATCCATCTGTTCTACTTCAAAATCAAATGCAACAACAACAGATAACATAAATATTATAGAAGTTAACTTGGAAACAGGAAAAAAAATCTCACCAAAATCAATTCCCTCAACCTTGGAATAACCATTTGCTACTAACTGAGCTTTGTATTTCTCCACCTTTCCTTTTGCATTCAACTTCTTTTTAAATATCCATTTGTTGCCAATGGGATTTCTTCCAGTAAACAAATCCACTAGATCCCAAGCCTCATTCTTATCCAAGGCTGTCATTTCTTTATCCATGGCCTTTTTCTAGAGATTTCCATCTTCTGAATCCACTGCCTCCCTGACAGTTCTAGGATCATCATTAGTAATAGACAAATAAAAAGTTGAATGGAAATCGGATGGAGTATACCTTTCCGGTATCCTTCTTTCTCGATCCAATCTTTGCAATACTAGAGTATGAGGATCTTCTTCTTATTATTCGTGT
The DNA here is from genome assembly GCA_009831015.1 of Picea engelmannii. Taxonomy (NCBI): domain Eukaryota; kingdom Viridiplantae; phylum Streptophyta; class Pinopsida; order Pinales; family Pinaceae; genus Picea; species Picea engelmannii. The sequence goes on from ML805303.1 coordinate 152,152, forward strand.
TCCTCTGTAGAGTCTGATTCATCATCCTTTAAATCAAACTCTATTTTCTTTGGTTCTTCCTTACTTGGTAGGACTTCTTGTTTAACAACATCCTTCATTTCTCTAAATACCACATCTCAGCTATACATAACCTTCTTAGTTTCCGGGTTCCAAATATTATAACCTTTGAGACCATCTTTATACCGAATAGAGATACACTTTTTAGCCTTCTTATCTAGCTTACTCTTGTTTTCCTTTGGAACATGAAGATAGGCCTCACAACTAAATACCTTGAGATGTGTGAGAGAAGGTTTCTAACTAGTCCATACCTCTTGTGGAGTCTTTTCATCCAACACTGATGAGGGTGATCTGTTGAACAAGTAACATGTAGTACCCACTGCCTCTACCCAAAATTCTTTCCCTAACCTGACACCACTGAGCATGCACCTTTATTTTTTCATCAACGTCATGTTCATCCTTTCTGCAACTCCATTCTGTTGAGGTGTATATGGAGTATTATTCTACCTTTCTATACCACACTTGTTACAAAATACTTCAAATTCATTCCCGCAGAACTCTCCGCCATTATCTGTCCTCAACGCCTTAATTATTTTCTTTATTTGATTCTCAACAAGAGCCTTAAACTCTTTAAAACTGTCAAAGACTTCAGATTTCTTCCTGAGGAAATATATCCAAGAATTCCTCGAGAAGTCATCTATAAATGAGACATTACACAGATTTTCTGAATAATGAAACCGACGCAGATCCAAACACATCATTGTGAACTAGATGTAAAATTCCTTCTACCCTCATTACACCATAAGAGAATCTTACCCGATTGTGCTTTCCATATACACAATGTTCACAAAAATCAAAATCTAGAGAGAATTTATACATACATTCAACCATACCTTTATCGTGTAGTAGTTGAAGACCATTCTCTCCGATATGCCCCAGTCTTTGATGCCACAACATAACCTTTTCTCCATAGACTATAGGAGTTTTTTCTTCTTTAGCTCCAATATCAGGAACAATGGAACTATTACATCCATCACTAATAGTGATTCCTTGTAGCTTATATAGAGTTCCAAACTAAAATCCCTTCAGAAACACCATTTCTCCTCGAACCATCCTACAATTTTCCTTTTCAAATATTGTTTTTACCCTTGCATCATCCATTTTTCTTATAGAAATCAAATTTTTGGCCAATACTGGGATGTGCAAAACACCAGGTAGTGTTCTAATCCTTCCATCTATGAGCCTCAACTTGAATTTTCCTCGACCTATGATTATGGTTGTCGATTCTTCAACTAAGAAAACATTACCTCCATCATACCTCTCATATTCACATAACCACTCCCTGTGGGGAGTCATATGAAAGGATGCACCTGAGTGAACCAACCATGCCTCATGATCTGCATGTATGCTTGAAGAAGCCAAGTACACACCCCCTCCTTCTTCCTTGGAGTTCTTTTCTTCTGTAGAAGGAGATTCTTTAGATCCCTTCTTTTTCTCAACTTTGGATCTACATTGTTTCTTATAGTGCCCTTGTTTTCCACATCTCCAACATACCTTTACAAAAATTTCGAGAGACTTAGATCTTCCCTTAGACTTAGATCTCCCACTTGAGGACTTAGATATGTGCATTGTCCTTCCATGTTCTTTCGTCCATCTCCTCCGACAACAAGGATGAGACCACTTCATCAAACTTCAATGATCTAGATTTAGGGGCAGAATGAACTGAGTAATAGATTGAATACAATAAACACAAAGATATGAAGAACAACATAGATATCCAATGAACAATATCTTCTATTGAATAAATGAAATAGGCTAAAACTGTAAAACTACATAACTGAAACACTTACTTGAATGGTGGTAGCTATATCTAAGAAGAGATGGGGCTGCTACGCACATCCGTCTCAGCGAAATGATTACAATGAGGCTCTGGAGGCCTTTTCGATATTACTCATGAATGCCAAAACCCTAGACATCCAAAAACCTAACCCTAGGAGATGAAACACCAAAAGTTATGTGGGCCCTATGGGTAAGTTGGTAACTCAACTTCCCGAGGTCGTAAATTTTGCATATGACCTTTGTTTTAGGCATGTGATAGCTCATTGGAATGGTCTTTTAGAGAGCTACACATTATGTCGTCAAACTTTGACTATGTCTATAATTTGACTATGTTGAGAAAAAATAAAACACTGTTTAGGGCCCCAAAATGGCCCTGGAAGTACAAGAAGATGTGTTGACATGGAAAAATACAAAATAAACCAATTGGATTAGATGGGAGGCCACCAGTATCCATCTAGAAGATGTGTAGGGCTTCAGACAACCCCAGAAGTGTAGAACCCACAATTACAAAGAAGTGCAGAAGAACGTGTTGAACTAAAAATTATCAAGAGGAATCAATTGGAATAGGTTGGTGGCCACCAATATCCACCTGTATCATTCCTCCCCCCCTTAGGAAGAATTGGTATCCATTGCATTGAATTCCCCCATCAAGTGAGGAAACTTCTACTAAATTTGGCCCCGGGTGAGCCACTTTCCTTGGTGTAGGAGTTTCCCTTCCTTGACAACCCGATAAATTTGGATCCTTTGTTGGCGAGTGCCCTTGACCTGTGTGTCCACTATCTAATCAGTGGATGCTTGTGCTATGTATTTAGGGTTGAGCTCTGTTGGTGTCAATTGTTCGATGATCTCTGATGTGTCTAATAATGGTGGAAAACATGACCAAAGGAGGTCCACGTTGAACACTAGGTGCAAGCCAAGGAAGGGTGGAGTGTTGAGCTCAAAATCATTGCTACCCATAGCCTTGGTGATAGTGTAAGTCCCATAATGAAGTGGGAAGAGCTTCAGATGGGGCCTTGTAAGATGCTCCTTCTACAAATGTAACCAAACTTTGCCTCCAACTTAAAACTAGTGCGGTACCCTGTATTGATCATGGCATTTCTTGTACATAGAATTGGCTTTCTGCAAAATCTCATGGACCTATCAGGGGATGTGATGAATTCGCTCAATGAATCTGGTGGCTTTGTCAGTCTCAGACTGAACATGGGAAGATTTTGTCTGTGTGGTGGCAAGAGGTAGTGCAACATCAATGAGACCTAAGGGTTGGAATCTCAGCCCCACTTGAAATGGGCTATGGCCAGTGGAGCTATTAAGAGCCTTGTTGTAATTGTGCTAAACATAGGGGAGAATCTCATCCCATGTACATGGATGCTTAGAGTTGTACATGTGCAGGATGTACATAATGACGTGCTTGACGACCTCTCTTTGATCATATGTTTGGGGGTGGAAAGCAATGGATTTATTGAGCTTGGTGTCTAACAGTGACCAAAGACCTGACCGAAGTGTGTTGATGAACCTGTTGTCCCGGTCGAAGATGATGGTTTGTGGTATCCCAAAATGGACCCACACTCATTCGAAGAAGATCTTGGTAGTATCTGCCACTATGATATTCTTCTTATAGGCTATGAGGATGGCCATCTTTGAAAAACGATCAATGAACAAAAATACATAATCATTTCCTTTCTTGGTGGATGGAAGGAAAGACATGTAATCCATTGAGATGGATTCCCAAGGCTTCTCGGGAGTGGGAAGAGGGGTGTATAATACTTTCTTCTTGATGGATAGCTTGGAAATGGCATAGGAAGTGCAAGATCTGATATACTTGTTGAAATCATGTCGAAGTTTTGGACAATAAAAATGTTTCTGTAGAAGGGTCACAGTTTTCTCCACATCAAAATGTACTGCCATATGACTGTAGTGGGATTCCCAAATCATCTTTGCACGCTCTCTTGCAAGAACGCAGAGATGGCCCAGATGGCATAAAAATCTGTCTTGAATGTGAAAATCAGTGATAGTCACACCTATACCCAAGAGATGATACATGGTGGTGAAGTTCACATCTTTCTGATAAAATTGGGGCCACTCAGATGCCTCATGTCCACAGGAATGGAGCACAGTGGTGACTGCATCCATGGGAGGTTAACTGAGGCATTCAATGACACAATTTGATCAGCTAGACACTAAAAAAAAGTGGGAGCAAGGAATGAAAGAGGAAATGGATTCTTTGGTAAATAACTAGACTTGGGACTTGGTTAAGTTTCCTGCAAGGAAAAGAGCATTTCAAAATAAATGGGTTTACAGGTTGAAGGAAGAACATGGAGGCAAAAAAGAGGTACAAGGCTAGACTTGTTGTAAAGAGTTTTCCACAAAAGAAAGGTATACATTTTGATGAAATATTTTATCCTATTGTTAAAATGACTTCAATTAGGACTATTTTAAGTGTTGTGGTAGTAGAATATTTTCATCTTGAACACTTAGATGTAAAAACAACTTGTCTACATGGGGATTTGGAGGAAGAGATTTATATGCAACAACCACAGGGGTATGAGGTCAAAGGAAAGGAAAAATTGGTATGCAGGTTGAAGAAGATCTTGTATGGCCTAAAGCAAGCTCTAAGGAAGTGGTATTTGAAATTTGACAGGTTTATGACAGAACAAGGTTATAGTAGATGTCATTCTGATCACTATGTTTATTTTAAAAGGCTAGAAAATGGAAGCTATATTATCTTTCTATTGTATGTAGATGACATGCTTGTTGCAAGGTCTAATATGCATGATATAAATGTGCTCAAGAAGAAATTATCTAATTCATTTGAGATGAAGGATTTGGGTGCTGCAAAGAAAATCCTTGGTATGAGAATAACAAGAGACAGGAAAAATTGCAATTTGACATTGTCGTAGAGTGAGTACATAGAGAAGGTGTTGGAGAGGTTTAGAATGAAAAATGAAAAACCAGTTAGTAAACCTTTGGCCAGCCATTTCAAATTAACCAAAGAAATGTGTCCCAAGACACGGGAGGAGATAGAATACATGTACAGGGTCCTTTATTTATCAACAATTGGCAACTTTATGTATGTGATGGCTTGCACAAGACCAAATATTTCACATGTAGTGGGAGTTGTGAGTAGGTATATGAACAATCCAGGTAAAGAACATTGGGAGGCAGTAAAGTGGATTCTCAGGTATTTGAGAGGTACTTCTACTCATGCATTATGTTTTGTAGGTTGATACATTGTTCTACAAGGATATGTTGATTTAGATATGGTAGGTGATAAAGATAGCAGGAGGAGCACCATAGGGTATGTAATATCCCAAGGTTGAGCCCCGGTTGTAATTATGATTGTAACATGTTTTGTAGGATGGTGAGCCAAGTATTTATAAGCTGATAGGATTATGTGTTTATTAGGCTGGAGAGCCTAGATGTTAAAGGCCAAGAGCTTGTTTTGTGCATCTAAATATTCATATTATTAATATAAACAACATTGTTGTGTGTAGACCTACCACAAAGAAAGAGTATGGGGGACTAAGCTCCACTAGGATGGGTAAGGGAGGGGCTGAGAGACTAGGAAAAATGGGCTAAGCTTGAGGGCTTAACCCAAGGGAATATTATAATGTATTTCCTTAGATTACTAAAGTTTGGGGAAATAAAACCAGTTATCCTAAGTTTCATTGGGAGGAGGAAAGGGTTCCAAGTGGAGAGGAATGTGCTCCTAGAGAGCCAAGTGTCACCCAGGACGCATGCAGATTTATGTGGGAATTTTCACCATTCTTGGGGGTTCATGAACCATTCTGGCCATTTTTCTTGAGGAGTTCGCTCTCAGCATTGGGACCAAGAGAGCCATCTGTTGCCCCGATTCACTCACGCATTGAGAAAGCACATAGTCAGACAATTCTTCCATTGTTGAACCCTTTACCTTCGTGAACCTGTTTCAATTGTTGAGTTGTCCCTTGCCTTACCATAGTTTTATATTGTGGTTACCTAGTTGACCTAAGTGATGGTTTGAAGAGGTCGATTGTCAGGCATGTGGGTAACTCTCCCAGGTAAGAGAGTGTGGATAGAAGAAGCAGGTTGTCAGGCATGTGAGCAACTCTCTCCAGGTGAGAGAGTGTGATGAGGAAATGAGTTCTACTGGAGGGATTCCAGTAGAAACTACAAAGCTCTGAGAATTTCATTTGGCCTGTTGTTGAAGCCCTGTAAGGGAGGTGGAGTAGTCAATGGACTGTGTGATAGTGAAGGTGTACACTCCTTGGGTGGGACAAGCATGTGGGGAATGAGAGTCTATGAGCGGTGGGTGTAAGTGGCTCCTTGGAGGAAATCCTTCCTATTGCACTGTGCAAGTTCCTATTGTCCCTGCCAAGCCTAGGAATCCCTTGCCCGATGGAGTTTAGTCCCATCTCGGGGGTGACCCACTGCTGAGAGTGATGAGCAGTGTGGTCTAAGGCTGGGAGGTTCATAGAAGGTCTGCACGTAGTTGGTGTACTTCAATTAAAAGATAAGTACCATTTCCAAGTTTGGTTACATGGTGTGTATTTATATATGTTGTTATATTTATGGTTTTTGTCTATGATTACTGCATGTATGCTTTTATTGTTATTTCTACATTATGTTGTGTGATATAAGAATGTAAATCATCTGTTAAATATTGGTATGTTTTATTATCGCTTCCACAAGAATATGTGTATGTAAATAATGTTTATGTCTGGTTAAAATTGCATTATATATATATATATTCTCGAGCATGTTAGTTTTCTGAGGTAGTGTTGTTCATCCTATTGGTGGTTGGGGACGTTAAAAATTGGTATCAGAGCGAAAAGTATGTTTGTGGAGTGATGTTGCCCAACCTGTTGGTGGTTGGGGATGTCACAAATTGGTATCAGAGCCATGGTTTCAACACTGAGCCTAGATGGGCCATGTAGGTGGTTAATGAAACATAGGTTTCAAAGTGAATTGTTGTCGAAAGAGACAAAATATGAACCTCAGAGCATCCCTGAGTGTCAAGAAGGCACCGTGTGAGCACTTTGACTGTGTTCAAAAGCTCAGGAAGTATATCGGTTCAATAAAACCTACAAAGGAAATAAGCCACAACAACTGTTGTGTTGGGCCATAGGATCTATTCAGGAGAAGGCATACCCTTCACCATCGTCAGATCGAGAAAAAAATGCATGAAAGTTAACCCCTAAGTCCTTCATGACTTCGACAAAGTTTATGTGTTATAAGAACAAAAGGGGTCGAAGCCCAAAGTTTCGAAGTCTCAGAGAGGATCTACATCGTAGATCCAGGGAGAAGTGTTTACCGTTGGATTTGAGAAAGAATAGTTCAGATAGCTTAGATCAAGCCAAGAGCAGAAGGTAAGGCACAACGGTGAAAAAACAGATCTTAGTCGTCAGATATGCACGCGGGTGGTTGTGAACCGTAGATCTCACAACGTATTCAAGAGTTTAACGTTCGGTAGAAACAAAGTATGCTAGTTTGAAAACTCCCAAAGCCTGAATTCCCAAATTTCAGAGTTAATCCGGACTGTTCATAAAAAGGGGGCACATGTCGGCAGACCGATGTATTCCGGAGTTCGATGTTCAGGAGAAAAAAGGTATTCTAAGGTGAAAAATCCTGATGTCCCGAAGTCCATAGTTGATCCGGACCATCCATCAAAAGGGACGCATTTCAGAAGATCATCTTCTTTGGGAGCTCGACATTCGGGAGAATTAGAGTGTGATAATGTGAAAAGTCTCGAAGCCCAAAGTCCCGAAGCTGAAGAATAGAAGTGGCGTGGCATGATGAAGTCACCATTAGTGATGTGGACCCTTCCTATACATGCCATGTGCCACCAACTTAATTGTTGACAGTTGTCCCATGTGGACCTCGAAAGGTAAAGAAGTTCGGGAGTTCGGCGTTTGAAAGAATTGGAGTATCTTTCAAAGCTCGAAGTCCCGAAATGATGTGGCCTGCTAACGTCACTAGTGACGACATGGACACATGGTATGTGTGCCACATGACAGTGAGTTAAGAACCTTTTGAAGATAGAAATTCTAGTTAGAACGTGACACATGTCACCTGTCTGATTGGGCCACATGTCTACTTCTAGTATTTTTTGATGTGGCAGTCCTCTCGAGCATGGGTAGTGGGGCCCTTGATGAATACAAAAGGTAGTTAAAATTGGGTGAAGAATTTAACTAGACCGGGGCCACGATAACTTGACCCCAGTAGACATGTGGCGCTAGATCGTGAAGCCCAGAGACTTGGTACTCTGGAGGAAAGGTGTTATAGTTAGCATTGAGTAGAGAACTCCCAAAGGCCTGAAGGCCGGAGTCTACCTCGACCGTTGATTACGAAGGACACGTGGTAGCCGATGCGGTAGTCTAGAGACTTGACACTCTGAAATAAATGGTTCATGATCGAGTGGGAGGAAGAAATCCCCAAAGTCCCATAGTGTCGAAGTAAGGTGGCATGATGACATCACCAGGGGTGACGTGGAAGTATTCATAGATTCTCAGTTCAGGATATTTTGGATGTGAATATGTGAAATCCTCCGAAGCTCTAGAGCCCCGAAGTTTCAAGACTCTAGATAAGTGCCCAACTAATAGCACTTGGTCACAGTCGTGGTCACATGTGAATTAAGGGTTGAAGAAAAATGGGTTGGTGCCCGAAAATTTTTGCAGAACAAAGAAGGGCTTAGAGATAGAAGCCTAAGGGGTTCTTGATCGACCAAGACCCGCAGAAAAATGGAGTCGGATATTATTTTGTTGAACCAGATTGTTTTATTTTATTATAGAAAATTATTAAGTCTAATAGCTTGACAAAAATTCGGTTGACTACACATTTTGCAGAGTTAACAATTGTCAAAACCAAATCGAATTGTCGCATAGTGCAGAGAAATGGAGGAGGCACAGGATGCTTACATTTCAGAGAATGAATCTAGAGGAATGGATGTCCATTTGGGAGTTGAAGGAACAAACTCCAATGGGCATGGAGAGGAAATAGATAAAGACGTGGGCATGGTGAAAATTATTAAAAATTTGCAAAAATATGTCCAAATTCACCAGGCAGATAACGAAAGGCTTAAGAGATCCAAGGAGCAACAGGAAGAATTCAATATGAAGTTAATGCAGAGCCTAGAAATAATTGAAAGGAAGTTGGATAAGGAGAGTGGCTCCAACAAATCATGAAGTCACGGGACCCCTGAGAATAAAGGAAGATCAAGAAGTGGTAGCAGACATCACCAACACTCTCAAAGGCATTTCAAAAGGAGGCCACATAGCAGTTCAAGTCCATCTCCTACCATAAATCATAGGAGATATGAAGTGGATGAACTGAAGGGTGAAATGAATAAGATCAAACCTCCTACTTTTGATGGAGGGCACCAGAAAGATCAAGATGTTGACACATGGCTACTTGGCATGAGAAAATATTTCCAATTGAAAAAATATTCCTCTCATGCAGAGGGAAGGATCGCAATACATCAGCTAAAAAGAAAGGAATCCATGTGGTGGGATCAACTTGTGCAAGTGCAGCACATCAGAGAGAAGAATGTTACATGGAAGGAATTCAAGAGACATTTTGAAAAGAAGTACTTAACCAAGAGATACTATGACAGAAAGATGAAAGAGTTCTTTGAACTTAAATTGGGCAGCATGACTATAGATGAATATGAAAAGATATTTCTAGAGTTGTTGAAGTATGTCTCTCTCATTAAGTATGAGAAAGTTAAGATCTAGAGATATCTGAGTGGGATGCCATCTTTCATCAATGATAAAATCTAATATGATGATCCCAAGACTCTGGAAGAAACTATAAGGAGAGAAAAATGCTTATATGATCAACAAAAAGGAAAGCCTACTTCCTAAAAATATTGGGAAGACAAGAGGAAGTTTAAGAGGAATCAGAGGCGGAAGGGGAGAAAGCCACCATTTTTCAGAAATAGTCCTCAAGGACAACCATTTTTTAGAGAGCCCATGATGGTTGAAGTAGGTGGGAAAAGGCCAAGGCAAGAAGATCATAAGTATAGAGATTTCCCTCAAAGAAAGGACAAGGTGAGAGTTGTTCACAATGTTTAGCAAGAATAAACAGTGGAGGACATGGGCAGAAGAGTACATAGGATCTATGAAGCCCTGGACAACAAGCAAGATGAGTTTCAATCACACATGATTGAATTTGAAGGTATCATCAATAACCATTCCTTTAATATTTTGATTGGCTCGGGGGCTAGTCATAGCTATATAGATCCTAAGGTAGTGTAAATATTTCAATTACCAAGAAGCAAGCATGGGAAATATTGGCTGGTGTAGCTGGCTATAAGAGCAAAGAGAAAGGTTGTCAAGTTGGTTAAATAATGTCTAGTGGGCATGAATGGACTGAGTACCAAGGAATATTTGAACATCTTGCATTTGGGATAATATGATTTCCTAATCGGTATGGATTGGTTGGACCAACACCATGCTATATTAGACTGTTATAACAAGTCATTCACTTGCCTAGATGAGGAAGGAAATCAGAGAGTAGTCCAAGGAATTCCTATGGAAATTACTATCCGGGAAATCTCAGCAATGCAACTAAAGAAGTGTAGCAGGAAGGGCTGTCAAATATTTGCAACCCATATGGAGGAATCATCTAAGGATAAGGTGCCAAATCTGGAGGATCATGCAGTCTTGGAATATTTTGAATATGTGTTCAAGGAGGTACCAGGACTACCCCCAAAGAGAGATATTGATTTTTCTATAAATTTGATGCCTTGGGAAACTCCAGTATCAAAGACTCCTTACAGAATGAGTACACCAGAGATGAAGGAGTTGAAAATGCATCTTGAAGAGATTCTGAAGAAGGGGTATATACACCCAAGTGTGTCACCTTGGGGTGCCCCAGTCTTGTTCTTGAAGAAGAAAGATGGGACATTGAGATTGTGCATCAATTCAATTGAACAAAGTGACTATAAAGAACAAGTATCCTCTACCAAGGATTGATGATCTCTTCGATCAATTGAACGATGCAAGGATATTTTCAATGATAGTTCTCAGGTTAGTATACCATTAGGTAAGGATTAAAGATGAAGACATCAACAAGACCGCCTTTAGGACAAGGTATGGACATTATGAGTTCACAGTGTTTCCATTTGGGTTATCAAATGCACTGGATGTTTTCATGTGCCTAATGAATGGTGTTTTCCAAGAATATTTAGACAATTTTGTCATTGTATTTTTTGATGACATCCTTGTATATTCCAATTTGGAAGAAGAGCATGAGTATCATTTGAGGATGGTGTTGCAAGTGCTAAGAGAGCATCAACTGTATTCCAAATTGAACAAGTGCTCATTTTATCAAAACATAATTCACTATTTGGGGCATATCATATCTAAAGAAGGGATAGCAATGGACCCTGAAAAAGATTGAGACTATTAAAGGGTGGACAACACCTAATAATGTGATAGAATTCAGATCCTTCATGAGTCTAGTTGGCTACTACAGGAGATTCATTGCAAGATTCTCAAGGATTTCCCATCCAATCAATTTCTTGCAAAGAAAAGGAGTAAAATTTCAATGGACTGAAGAATGTGAAATGAGCTTCCAACAATTGAAGCAATTGTTAACTAGTGCTCCAATTTTGTGGATTGCTGATCCGAATGAAGAATTAATTGTTTGCATAGATGCATGCAAAGAAGGACTGGGTGGAGTCCTCATCCAGAATGGGTTTGTGATATGTTTTGAATCTAGGAAATTGAAAGAGCATGAAAGGCTCTATGCTACTCATGATCTGGAGTTGGAAGCTATAGTGCACACTTTAAAGAAATGGAGACACTACATCATGGGAAGAAGGTTTGAGCTGAGAACATACCATAATGGTATGAAATATTTGTTTGACCAGCCTACTTTGAATGTTAGTCAGAGTAGATGGTTGGAATTCCTATGTGAATATGACTTTGAGATCAAGCACATCAAGGGAAAGGAGAGCAAAGTGGTCGATGCAATCATCAGGAGAGTGCATGAACTGCATGCTACATCCATTAGCATGTATCAGACGGATCTTAAAGGTAGAATTTTTGAGACTTCAAAAGTTGATTTGCAATACATGGAATTGGTAACAAAATTGCAGCAAGGTAAAATGCAGTAGAAAGATTAGAATTATGAATTGGGAATTGATGAAATTATCTTGTACATAAACAAATTTTATGTACCCAATTCTCTTGAAATGAGGAGTGCAATTTTAAAAGAAATGCACAATGTACCTTATGCGGGACACCCTGGATATCAGAAAACATTTTCAGCAGTCAAGAGACAATATTATTGGCCAAGCATGAAGAGAGAGATTGTTGAATACATAGCTAAACGCTTGGAGTGTCAAAGGGTCAAGGATGAGCATAGACACCCAGTTGGGTTACTGCAGCCATTACCCAATCCTCAGTGGAAGTGGGAAGTGGTGACAATGGATTTCATCACAGGATTACCTAGAACAAACAAGAAACATGATTCCATCATGGTATTGGTGAATAAGCTTACTAAAGCTACCCATTTATTCCATTAAAGACTACTCAAAAGGAAATTAATGTTGCAAATATTTATATGAGGGAAGTAGCATACTTGCATGGCATACCCAAGACAATTTTGTCTAACAGAGACCCAAAATTTACCTCAAAGTTTTGGAAAGGATTATTCAAGGGGTTCGGAACGAACCTCAATTTCAGCACAACCTATCATCCTGAGTTTGATGGACAAACAGAAAGAGTAAATCAAGTGATAGAAGATATGCTAAGGATGTATGTGATGGACAAACTATCTAAATGGGAAGACTATCTACACTTGGTAGAATTTTCCTACAACAATGGGTATCAAGCATCACTGAATATGAGCCCATTTGAAGCACTTTATGGCAGAAAGTGAAACACCCAGTAAGTTGGAACAACCCAGCTAATAGGGCAGTCATTGGACCAGAGTTTCTCAGGGAAATGGAAGAGCAATTGTTAAAGATAAAACATAATTTGAAGGCTTCCCAAGACAGGCAGAAAAGATATTCTGACAAAGGAAGAACCCACAATGAGTTTAAAGTGGGTGATCATGTTTTCTTGAAGGTGAAAGCCAACAGAAGTTCCCTGAAGCTGGGAAATTGTTTCAAGTTGGCAGCCAGATATTGTGGGTCATTTGAAATCCTAGAGAGGATTGGTCGAGTAGCTTATATGCTTTCATTTCCTACATCTATATCTATACATAATGTATTTCATGTCTCATTGCTTAAGAAATATATACCTGATACTAATCATGTTATTGATTGGAATGTGATTCAGGTGGAGCAAAAAAGTGCCTTTCAGGTGCATCCGATGTGCATACTAAACTGGAAAAGCAAGCAGCTCCGGAATCAATCCACAAGGATTGTAAAGGTCCAGTGGATTTGGTACGGTCCTGAGGACATAACATGGGAGCACGAAGACGCTATGTGGGTAGAATACCCACATCTTTTTGAAGATTTTGAAAATCATGTTGATGTTGTGTAAATGAGTTGCACTGAGGACAGTGAAAAAATAAGTGGAGGGGATTGTAATATCCCAAGGCCAAGCCCTGGTTGTAATTATGAATGTAACATGTTTTGTAGGCTAGCGAGCCAAGTATTTATAAGCTGGTAGTCTTATGTGTTTATTAGGCCAGAGAGCCTAGATGTTAAAGGCCAGGAGCCTATTTTGTACATGTAAATATTCATATTATTAATATAAACAACATCGTTGCGTGTAGACCTACCATGAAGAAAGAGTATGGGAGACTAAGCTCCACTAGGATGGGTAAGGGAGGGGGGATGAGAGACTAGGAAAAAGGGGCTAAGCTTGAGGGCTTAACCCAAGGGAACATTGTAATGTATTTCCTTAGATTACTAAAGTTTGGGGAAATAAACCTAGTTATCCTAAGTTCCATTGGGAGGTGGAATGGGTTCCAAGTAGAGAGGAATGTTCTCTAGGAGAGCCAAGTGTCACCCAGGATGCATGCATATTTATGTGGGAATTTCCACCGTTTTTGGGGGTTCACGAACCATTCTGGACATTTTTCCTGAGGATTTTAATCTGAGCATTGGGACCAGGCAAACCATATGTTGCCTCGATTCACTCACTCACTGAACATGCATGCAGTTGACCAATTCCTAGATTGTTGAACCTTTTACCTTTGTGAAACTGTGTAAATTGTTGAGTCATCCCTTGCCTTACCATATTTTGCAACTGTGGTTACCTGGTTGACTTAAGAGTTGGTTTGAAGAGGCAGGTTGTCGGGCCTATGGGTAACTCTCCCAGGTAAGAGAGTGTGGATAGAAGAAGCGAGCTGATAGGCCTGTGAGCAACTCTCTCCAGGTGAGAGAGTGTGCTGAGGAAATGAGTTCTCTTGGAGGGAGTCTAGTAGTAGCTACAAAGATCTGAGAATTTCGTTCGGCCTGTTGTTGAAGCCCTGGAAGGGAGGTGGAGCAATCGATGGACTATGTGACAGTGAAGGTGTACACTCCTGGGGTGGGACCAGAATGTGGGGAATGAGAGTCTGTGAGCGGTGGGCGTAAGTGGCTCCTTGGAGAAAATCCTTCTGGTTGTACTGTGCAACTTCATGTTGTCCCTGCCTAGCCTAGGAATCCCTTTCCCAGTGGAGTTTAGTCCTAGCTTGGGGGTGACCCACTACTAAGAGTGATGATAAGCGTGGTCTAAGGCTAGGAGGTTCATGGAAGGTCTGCACGCAGTTGGTGTAATTCAATTAAAAGATAAGTACCATTTTCAAGTTTGGTTACATGTTGTGTATTTATATATGTTGTTATATTTATGGGTTTTGTCTGTGATTACTGCATGTATGATTTTACTGTTATTTATGCATTATGATGTGTGATAGCAGAACATAAATCATCTGTTAAATATTGGTATGTGTTATTGTCGCTTCCGCAAGAATATGTGTATGTACAGAATGTTTATGCGCGTGTGTGTGTGTGTGTGTGTGTGAGGGATGATTTTAAGGATGGAAATTTATTTTTAAATGTAGAAACCTTGATGAATATTACTAGTCCTTCATATGCCAACTATAAATGTTTGGCGATATTTTTGTAAAAACATTCAAATTTCTAAGGATTTTATATAGTTTATATAAAATTTTGGCGATTTTTAAGGTAAAATAATTTTTCCCTTTAAAACTTGGGCGAATCATTTTTAGAATGGAGAATCTTTTTTGGGGAAAAAACATGGAAAATTATCCCATGAGCAAAATTTAGCCCCTAAATCATCCCTGATGTATGTATGTATGTATGCTCGAGCATGTTAGTTTTCTGAGGTAGTGTTTCCCAGCCTGTTGGTAGTTGGGGATGTTACAGGGTATGTTTTTACTATACGTGGAACAACAATAAGTTGGATTTCAAAAATTCAAAATCTGGTTTCACTTTCAACAACATAAGTAGAGTATGTTGTTGCTACAGAGGCTAGTAAATAAATGATTTTGTTACATAGGTTTATGGAGGAATTGGGAAAGAAGCGGGAGAATAGTAGGTTGTACTATGACAATGAGAGTGTCATTCATATTGCAAAGAACTCAACCTTCATTCAAATACTAAGCATATACATCTCAGGTACCATTTCATATGATCTGTCTTGGAAGATGGACATTTGAAGTTGGAAAAGATACATACTAACTAGAATCCTGCAGACATGTTAACAAAGGGAGTAACCAGGAAGAAACTGAGTTCCTTCTCAGTTTCAGTTGGTATTCAAGCATGAAGGTGAAGATGAAAAATTTTGCAGGTCCAGGTCCAGGTCCAAGGTGGAGTATAGTCCAGCAAGTACATCATCAGTGGATTTGTTGTGATTAGTCTACAAGTGGGAGATTATTGGTTGTGGAGCCTGATTATCTTCCTGATTCATAGTTTTATTTTAGTCGTGCTTGGACCCCATTACCTAACGGGGTGGTGTGGGGTGGATTTCCCCCCCACAACTGTCACCATGGGGGTCCAGTAGGGGCATTCGGGAGCAGCACCCCCTAAGAGAAATATTGGAAAAAAATGCCTTGTAAAATATTGTAATTTCATAGTCAGTCTGGACCGTTCCTTATAAGGTAGCAGATCTGATGGTAGGAATTTATTCCCAATGTGTCAAGCTACAACAACAGGGAATCAAATACTTCCTTTATGGCATGTTGTTGAAGCCCCGTAATGGAAGTGAGGCAGTCGAAGTATTATTGAGAAGAGAATGGGCACACTTCTTGGTATGGGACAAGAATGTGGGCAATGAGGGACTGTAGGATGGATTCTATATTCAACCCAAGTCTGAGTATTTATGTTGTTTAAGAGACCTTAGTCTGGTTTAGGATTCCTTTCCCAAGGTGGATTTTTAGCCTCAGCTCATGGGTGACCTGCTGCTGAGTTTATGATAAACAAAGTCTATGGTTGGGAGGAAACTCTGAGGTCTACACACAGTCGGTGTGTTATTTATAAAAGATAATTTTCTATCATGTGCTTCTTTTAATTATAGTGTGTGTAATTATGAATTTTTGTTATGGATTTTTCCTGTATATGTTGCATGCACCTTTTTGTTGTTATTTTGTGTAATGTTGTTTCATATGCAAAGAATTTAAGCAATTTAATGGTACCAGAGTTTGGAATTTTTCGTGTGACATTTCCTATCTCGAGGCCGGGGACGTTACAATGTGGAAACCTTGTCATTAAATCTCGAGGCTTCAATTTGCTCAATGACCTCTCAAAAGAATAGCACGGTTAGTGAAATGGATTAAAAAAGGGGTCGCAAACCCTTTTAATCAGGCCCAACAGGAATGCATAGGTGCCTAGAGCGCATGCGCTTTCTCAAGAACACATATGTGTTCTCAAGAATGCATCCATGTTCCGGCCAAGGAGCCAATGTGGAATTCTAGGTGGCAATTCAGGGTTTGTCAATCCTGTCACATCAGGAATTCGTGCAGGTTCTTAGGAACACATAGACATTTCTACGTGAGCACGTTCATGCTTACCCCATTGCCACTGTTTTGTCCATCGACTTTGTGCACACCCCCTTATGCTATCAAGGAGAGATGCATGCATTGTAAATAATTTTCTATTCTTTAAATCCTTCCACAACTAACCCCCAAACCCCTACCAATTAGACCTGATTTTGGGTTCCTAATTCAACTTCATCTAGTAGATTTCAAGAGCCACATTCGAAATAGTCTCCATTTCAATGAGGAAGGTCTAATTGGTTCCTTTAACCAAGTGAATCGATGAAGTTGAATTAGGACATTTCTCACATTGATAAGCCATTGTGTGAAACATTGAAGCTTATATTTTAAATGTTTACATCCATCTAACTTATCTTCAATACTAAATTTCACTTTATGGAGTTTTAAAAATGAATAAATACATCTATAATGAGAAACTTAACTATCATCTAGATCTAATAGGTTAAGTTTATCACCTTCCTTGAATTCTCCTTTTTACAATCCGTACTCTCAGTAATAAAATATACATAGATATTAGAAATAAGATATTACAATTATAAAAATTGTATATTATTGAAATGAAATTCAATGCCCTGGCCAATTCAATATTCAAGTTAATATTTGGAATATGACATTTAAGAATTGATTTAGTAATATATTTATCATCAATGTTGAATAGAGATATAATCATTTATATGACAATCATTTGTATTTATATAGATTGTGATAGTGAAACATATCTCTTATAACTTTTTATTGCATTTACCATTTCAAATCAATCATATGGTTTGCTATTAGTGCTTGAGGTGTATGAGTTATTTTTCAAATTTTTGTTGCGACATGTTATAAATTTTGTTAGAATTGAAAATGCGGAAAACACAATTCACATATGATAATTAACAATCATACAGATAAGAAGCACAGGGATTTCACGTGGTTCACCCAAACGTTGGGCTACGTCCACTAAGCATATGCATCGATTGTCTTATTATTCAGATTATGGAGATTACAACAGACTAGCAAGTTCTCACTCTTTCTCTCTTTGCCTCTACGTGCTTACATATATTTATATGCATTTACAAGAAATTGATTATTAAATGCAATCCCTATCCATATTCTAACTTGGTCTATTTGGTTGTAACTAACGCAAAATAATAAGATCCTAATCCATCCTTGGAGGAATTTGTTGTCACCAAATCCCAACAATCTCCACCTTGACAACAATTAACCTGATACCTTACTCCTTCCTTTTGCTCATCACCTTTTCTGCAAGCCAAGAGAAGCCAAGCACCACTGCAACTTCTCTATTAAAAATGGTTTCGTGATCTCGCTTGTGTGACTTGCACGAGTTTGGATTTCCTGAGGGGTCACTCCAGCTCCAACATGTCTTCCACAAATGTGTTGTGAGACATATTTAATGATATATCTCCTCCTATCCAAAACACCTGTAAAATATACATTACAATCATCACATACTATCTCAGTGTAACCATTATAGGTGACATTTGTGCTTCTCAAACGCTGAAGCACACATTTCACTGCAACACTTGAATCTGTCACATATATGACAACATCATTAGCATGTGAAACATCTGGTCTTAACCATTTCATCACATACAACAGACCTCCTACTAAACTTACACGAGACATAACCTTTTATTCTTTATAGACATGACCTATGCTTGAAGAAAAATTATAATGGAAAGAAAGAGGGATAAAAATTGGTTTTACAATGTTCATACTGAACTCCAACCGCATCTTACCATTACCATATCTGTGTACTTCCATGCCCATAATTTGTTTTTTTGCTCCTTGATCCCTCATCTGAATTGTCCTATCCACTTGAGTCATTTTCTTATTGATTGTATCCATGCTTTGGCTTGCATCGAGCATATCATCAGCAAATAACATCAAGACTGTGAATGCACTATAAAATGTATAGTCATTCCTACCCTTTTAAAAATTCTGACTCACTATGAAGGATTCAAACCTCTTGTATATTTTATTGGGTACCAATAGGCCATACAATGAATTATCTAGCATGCAAACAAATTTACCGTTGCAAACTTGAATCAACCCTTTTGGTTGTTCCATACATATTATATATTTGTAAATGATGACCTTGTGAGAAGTAGGATCCCACATACAACATCCCTTTATACCACCATCATAACTTGCAGAGATATAAAACAAGCAGGAATTCAAAAACAAAGATTTTAAGTCTGAAAATGATTTACTGCTTACCAGTACCTGCAAGTCTTTCTTGCTCTTATGACCTTGATTCTTCTACCATAAACAAGAAGATACATATGTCACTTCAAATGTCACTTCAGTAATCCCTTCCAGCTTATAAAGGTTATCAACCTTTGTTGCCTTCATCACTACTAAATTACCTTTCGACAATGTGAGTGCTCCACCTTGACTTGTATACTTATATCCACAAGAATCCAACACTCCCAATGAAATCAAATTTGATTTAAACTCAGGTACATATCTAACATTCGTTAATTCCCTAACAATACCATCAAACGTCCTGATTCTAATACTGCCAACCCCAACAATTTTACAGGGAATACCATTTCCCATAAACACTACACCCTCATCAATAAATTGGTAAGAAATGAACCAATTTCTATGTGAGCACATGTGGTGGGAAGAACCTAAATCTAACTTCCATTCTTCTTGATATTGTAAATTACTAGAAAGGGATAAAACTTGATCAGTCATACCCAAATTTGTTCCAACCAAATTTGCTTCCTTCGTATAGTTTTCCTCAGATTCCTTTCTTTTCCAACAATATTTCTTGAGATGTCTCGTTTTTCCATAGTAGCAGCATTTTGATTTACCATTTATGTGTCTTGACTTAGATCGAGAAAAACCTCTCTCATTCTGCTCTTTAGTTCGACCTCTGACCAACATCACCTCTAAAGTTGAGGTTTCTTTACTAGATTTTCTCCTCATCTCCTCATCCAACAAAGCTCCCGCAACAAAGTCATAATCTAAAACATTTGTTGAGATAAAGCTAACATAGGTGACTAGATTATCCCAAGACTAAGGCAACGAACACAATAGTGTAATATCCTTATCCTCATCTTCGAATTTAACTTCCATACTAGTCAATTGAACTATAAGGGTATTAAAGGTATTTAAATGGTCATCAACTTTTGTACCTTCTTTCATCCGCAAACTGTCCAACCATCTCTTCAAGTAGATTCAACTCGTCAAGCACTTCGTCATATATAGACTTTCCAACTTGCTCCATAAGCTTGATGTTGTATCCTCTCTTACGATATTAAACAAAACATCATCCGCTAGACATAAACGAATGGTACTAAGAGCTTTTGCATCCAGATCTTCCCATTCCTCATTTGTCATGGTTGTTGGTTTCTTTGACTTGCCTGTCAATGCCTTTTGCAACCCTTGTTGCACCAATAAATTCCGCATCTTGAGCTTCCAGAGCTCAAAGTTGTTTTTACCGCTGAACTTTTCAACTTCAAACTTCGAACTCTGCATCTTAGCCATTAGTACAAAAAATCTCCTAATGCCCAAATCACTACTTATAATAACCAAGGCCCTTTAACCAATGGATGAAAAATGTGGATCCGTAATAAATAAGGTTAAAAAAAGGTTTAATCCAAAAAACCTTTTAATAATATATAAAAAGGTTTAATAAAAAAAATTATAAAGAAAAAGTTTTACTTTCTAAAAACATCCACCTTTTATAAGCATTCACCTTTATACCTTTTACATATTATATTCCAAATATAGTAAACCTTTAAAACAAAAAATAGCAGCCACCACGTTGTTTGTTCATGTTTTTAAAAAGGGGATTCAATTTTTAAAAACCCAAAATTCAATTCTTCGTACCTTTTGAATTCTTTGAAAAAACATGTGCATTTTTACTTCAAGGGAGATCATAACTTTTGATTTATGCCATACCATAAAGAGAATACCATAAAATTCCAAACAAAAATATGTGAATTTTGTAAGGAGTCGTCAGTGCACCTCTCGATATACGTAGAGTGCGGCGATCTTAAAAAATCTCCGCACTATACCACACTCCTGGACTGCGGCGATTCAAGGTTTTCAAATGTGCGTGAAGTCTGACTAGTATGATGTCGCACCCTTCCAGAGGAGGGACATGCGACAATGTTGAACTCGACGCACCTCACACAGATTTCACTCCTGCGGCTCCTCCAAGAATTTGACGCTCCTCCAACCACCTCTGATACCACTTGTTAGAATTGCAAATGTGGAAAACACAATTCACATATGATAATTAACAATCACACAAATAAGAAACACATAGATTTCACGTGGCTCGCCCAAATGTTAGGCTACGTCCATCAAGCATAGGCATTGGTTGTCTTATTATTCAGATTATGGAGATTACAGCAGACTAGCAAGTTCTCACTCTGTCTCTCTCTTTGCCTCTACGGGCTTACATGTATTTATATACATTTACAAGAAACTGATTATTAAATACAATCCCTATCCATATTCTAACTTGGCCTATTTGGTTGTAACCAACGCAGAATAATAAGATCCTAATCCATCCTTGGAGGAATTCATTGTCACTAAATCCCAACAATCTCCACCTTGACAACAATTAACCTGATACCTTGCTCCTTCCTTTTGTTCATCACCTTTTCTGCAAGCCAAGAGAATCCAAACACCACTGCAACTTCTCTAATAAAACCGGTTTCATGATCTCGCCTGTGTGACTTGCACAAGTTTGGATTTCCTGAGGGGTCACTCCACCTCCAACATGTCTTCCACAACTTTGTTGTGAGACATATTTAATGATAGATATTCTCCTATCCAAAACACATGTAAAATATACATTACAATTATCACAAACTATCTCAGTGTAACCATTATAAGTGACATTTGTGCTTCTCAAACGCTGAAGCACCCATTTCGCTGCAACACCTGAATCTGTCATGTATCTGACAACATCATTAGCATGTGAAACATCTTCTCTTAACCATTTCATCACATACAACAGACCTCCTACTGAACCTTACACAAGACATAATCTTTTCTTCTTTATATACAGGCCCTATGCTTGAAGAAAACCTATAATGGAAAGCAAGAGGGATAAAAATTGGTTTCACAATGTTCATACTAAACTCCAACCGCAGCTTACCATTACCATCTCTGTGTACTTCCATGCCCATAATTTGGTTTTCTACTCCTTGATCCCTCATCTGAATTGTCTTGTCCACCTGAGTCATTTTCTTACTGATGTTATCCATGCTTCGGCTTGCATCAAGCATATCATCAACAAATAACATCAAGACTATGAATGTACTATAATTGTATAGTCATTCCTACCCTTTGAAAAATTCTGACTCACTATGAAATATTCAAACCTCTTGTATATTTGTCTGGGTATCAATAGGCCATACAATGAATTATCTAGCATGCAAACAAATTTACCGTTGTGATCTTGAATCAACCCTTTTGGTTGTTCCATACATACTATATCTCTGTAAATGATTACCTTGTGAGAAGTAGGATCCCACACACAACATCCCTTTATACCACCATCATAACTTGCAGAGATATAAAACAAGAAGGAATTTGGAAACAAAGATTTTAAGTCTGGAAATGATTTACTGCTTACCAGTACTGACAATTCTTTCTTTCTCTTATGACCTTGATGCTTCTGCCATAAACAAGAAGATACATCTGTCACTTCATATGTCGCTTCAGTACTCCCTTCCAGCTTATAAAGGTTATCAACCTTTGTTTCTTTCATCACTACTAAATTACCTTTCGAAAATGTGAGTGCTCCACCTTGATCTGTATACTTATATCCACAAGAATCCAACACTCCCAATGAAATCAAATTTCATTTAAGCTCGGGTACATATCTAACATCCGTTAATTCCCTAACAATACCATCAAACGTCCTGATTCTAATACTGCCAACCCCAAGAATTTTACAGGGAATACCATTTCCCATAAACACTACACCCTCATCAATACATTGGTAATAAATGAACCAATTTCTATGTGAGCACATGTGGTGGGAGGCACTTGAATCTAACTGCCATTCTTCTTGATATTGTAAATTACTAGAAACGGATAAAACTTGATTCGTCATACCTGAATTTGTTATAGCCAAATTTGCTTCCTTCATAGAGTTTTCCTCAGATTCCTTTCTTTTCTAGCAATATTTCTTGAGATGTCATGTTTTGCCACAGTACCAGTGTTTTTCTTTACACTTTCTGTGTCTTGGCTTAGATCGAGAAAAACCTCTCTCATTCTTCTCTTTAGTTCGACCTCTAACCAACATCGCCTCTGAAGTCGAGGTTTCTTTACTATATTTTCTCCTCATCTCCTCAGCCAACAAAGCTCCCACGACAGAGTCATAATCTAAAACATATGTTGAGCTAAAGATAATATAGGTGACTAGATTATCCCAAGACTCAAGCAACGAACTATAAGGGTATTAAACGAAATATTGTAATAGAATGATCCTCATCTTCGAATTTAACTTCTATACTAGTCAATTGAACTATAAGGGTATTAAAGGTATTTAAATGGTCAACAACTTTTCCACCTTCTTTCATCCGCAAACTATACAATCGTCTCTTCAAGTAGATTATGCTCGTCAAGGACTTCGTCATATATAGACTTTCCAACTTGCTCCATAAGCCTGATGTTCTATCCTCTCCTACGATATTAAACAAAACATCATCCACTAGACATAAACGAATGGTACTAAGAGCTTTTGCAGACAAATCTTCCCATTCCTCATTCGTCATAGTTGTTGGTTTCTTTGACTTGCCTGTCAATGTTTTTTGCAACCCTTGTTGCACCAGTAAATCCTGCGTCTTGAGCTTCCAGAGCTCAAAATTGTTTTTACCGTTGAACTTCTCAACTTCAAACTTCGAACTCTACATCTTAGCCATTAGCACAAAAAATCTCCTAATACCCAAATCAATGCTTATAATAACCAAGGCCCTTTAACCAATGGATAAAAAATGTAGATCCTTAATAAATAAAGTTAAAAAAAGGTTTAATCTAATAAAACCTTTTAATAATATATAAAAAGGTTTAATAAAAACTTTTAAAAAGAAAAAAATTTATTTTTAAAAACATCCACCTTTTATAAGCATTTACCTTTATACCTTTTACAAACTATATTCCAAATATAGTAAACCTTTAAAAAAAAAACTTCAAGGGAGATCGTAACTTTTGATTTATGCCATAACCATAAAGAGCATACCATAAAATTCCAAACAAAAATATCTGAATTTTGTGAGTTGTTGTTGCAACTCTCGATATACATAGAGTGCGGCGATCTTAAAAAATCTTTGCATTGTAACACATTTTTGGACTGCGACGATTTCAGATTTTAGGTTTTTAAATGTGATTGAAGTCTCACTACTATGACGTTGCATCCTCTCAGAGGAGGGATATGCGGCGATGTTGAACTCGAAGCATCTCACACAGATTTCACTTCTGCTGTTTTTCTGAGAATTTGACACTCCTCCAACCACCTCTGATACCATTTGTTAGAATTGCAAATGCGGAAAACACAATTCACATATGATAATTAATAATCACACAAATAAGAAACACATGGATTTTACATGGTTCACCCAAACGTTGGGCTACATCCACCAAGCATAGGCATCGATTGTCTTATTACTCAGATTATGGAGATTACAACAAACTAAGAAGTTCTCACTTTGTCTCTCTTTTTACCTCTACGGGCTTACATGTATTTATATACATTTACAAGAAACTGATTATTAAATTTAATCCCTATCCATATTCTAACTTGATCTATTTGGTTGTAACCAACTCAAAGTAATAAGATCCTAATCTATCCTTGGAGGAATTCGTTCTCACCAAATCCCAACAAATTTAAAATATAAATGTTTGTTATTTCTCCTACAATTTCTTATTGTATATATCATTTCAAAAAAATGCTATGGTTTTCTACTACACCTTGAGTTATACAAGTTTAATTTGTTATTGATAATTTTAGTTTCTTAAATGTTGTACCATTTTCTCTATATCATGATGGTACCGAGGGTAAATGGGATTCTATAAAAAAATTTGAAGCTTTGTCAACAATAAACTAATTGTACTGCCTCCAACAAGGCATATAGGAGTTTGCTTTGACATTTATATTACTTTTTATTTGACTTAAAATTTTTTACTCAAATCTTAAGTTAAACCTACAAAACCAAAAAAATTATTTATTTTATAATAATTTTATTTTTTTTATTTCTTATTGATTGATATTTAGAGTCTTAAAAACTTCACTTTGTTCGAAAATTTAAATTAATTGCCAGATACCCGCACAAATTCATAGGAATCCCACTGACACCAGGTCGAGAGCGAGTTGTCCGGACATGTTACATTCAATGTTGTGTGGCCATATTATATTCAATGTCACCCTCTGAAACGCGTGGAGGAAAAACTAAGTTAGACAGCTGGAGGCTTCAAATTACTTGGCGGGGAATTGTACGTACTTATTCGTTCCTGAATTTAGCGCGAATTAAATATATTGGCCGACTCTCACCGCATATACAGGGTGTTGGCCGCAGCGTTGTCCCTTTCGATGGACGTACTATGCATGGCCATGCATAACTAATGGCCGCATGCATGGGAAACCGATATATTATTGGTGAATTAAAACACAAATATTTGTCTGACATGTGATAGATATAACTAACTATTATTTGCACTCATTCTAATTTTAATGACACAACCCATCTACGTAAAAAAAATTGATTATATGTGGTTTTAAATCAAATACCGGCTACAATTCTAATGGTCATCAGAGTTAAAATTTAAAATTTCTTAGGAAATCACTTAATTTGTTTTTTTTTTAAACTAGGGATAACGATTTTGGTTGACTTTTAATTAGTTTAAGGTTTACTTAACAAATTTTGGTCAATCTTAATGTTGGGCTTATGAAATGAAAACATTTATTTTTAAACATAATAATAAAACTAATTTTTCAACATTTTATTGGGTAATAAGTTTCATCCTTTATTGTGATCTTCACTTAGTTTAAAGTTGGTAATAAATGGAAAAATTAATGCTTACTCAATGTGTCACCCACTGCCTCAACCACGTGTGATGATTCATCACCATACTCCACACAAATTTTGATGATTCATCACCATACTCCTCACAAATTCTTAGGAGGTAGTGTGAGCAACCTTGCTGCCCTTATTTCAACATGTCACATGTGAGTATTAAACTTGAATAAAGAGGATAACACTTCTCCTTTCCACAATGCACACTAGAACCAATTATTTTTTTTTAATCCCTACACCATCTTCCAATTATTTATGCAAATACTTCTATTCTTTAACTCCAATCATATTTTTTTAATTCTTACTAAAATGTTATAAAAGATGATTATTTTTTTTCACCATCTTAATAAAATTTATAAATATATAAACTAATAACATAATAAATACATACCTAAATATAACTCCAATCATATATATTTTTATGTTATAAATGATGATTATTTTTATTCACCATCTTAATAAAATTTATAAATATATAAACTAATAATATAATAAATACATATCTAAATATCATATTGTTATTTTTATTTTTAGTAGTTATCATTTTTAAAATAAAAATCCCATTCATATTGGCTTGATAAATAAGATCACATGAATATGCATTATTTCAGCTTATTATTTTAAGGGCATATATTTTTTAAGTGTATGTTTACGTATTTCTATGGACCTATATTTTAGAAGTGGTATTTGAACTCTTCTCATATAAATGCGTATACTTTTTTCTCAAGATCATTATCCATTATTTCAATTTCTGTTATATTATTTTCATAAAAAAGAATTATCATTCATATTGTCTTGATAAATAAGATCACATGAATATTCATTATTTTAGCTTATAAATAAGATCACATGAATATTCATTATTTTAGCTTATTATTTTACTGCCATATTTTTGTTAAGTGTATGTTTACCTATTTCTATAGACCTATATCTCAAAAGTGGTATTTGAACTGTTGTTATAAAAGTGAGCATACTTTGTTTTCAAGATTATTATCCATTATTTTTTTATATTATTTTCATTATTTTTCCTTATAAATTTATCTAGTTATATGTTTATCTAGTTATATGTGAAAATGTATTGTTTTCAAAATCGTGTGGAAAACATTAAATCAATAATATTATATAGATTATTAAAATATTTTTAAAAAATTGAAAATATAAATATAAAATAAAAATTAAAATCATTTTTATTAAATAATAATAAAATATATTTAAATATTAATTATTTTAGAATTTATTAACTATATACTTTTTCATCAAAATTAATAATATTAATATTATTAGAATTTAAAAATAACATTTTACAAAATATTTATGTTGTGAAAGTTTCTCAAATGTGGATATTAGTAGAAGTTTTTCCCAAATTTATAGGAAACCTCAAATTAGGAAATATATTTTAAATTTTATTTTAATAAAATTGAAGGTTAATGCAAGGCAATATTGCTCCCACTAGAACAACTACAATATCGAAATTATTAATTTAATTTGTGCTAATAATTATATGAAAGTTTAATATTCATAAAAATTCATTTAGAAAATGAAAAACAAAATACATCTAAAAAAATTTAACATGCTTTTAAAATTAAACTTTACATATATAAACTTCAAACATCTTTGTAAATTTGAAGCACCATTCTTGTTTTAATTGGAAAAAGTTAAACAGTACTACTCTTGTAATATGAAAATAAAATAAAAGGGAATGATATGGTCGGTTGGTAGCAACAATAGATTGGAGCAAATGCTTGTCATGAACAAGGTATTGATTTATTCAACTTTCATGTTTAGTATGGGTTTGAAGGTAAACATACATGCATTAAAAAATTTCATATCCACAACTATAAATCTAGTAATACTAAGTTTTTTCTTTAAATTATTTTGGAAATAATATTTACTTGTAGTTTAATCTTTGTTTTATAGGGATATTTTGAATAAATATAATAAAAAAATTGTAATAAATTATTTATTTGTAATAATGAAATAAAAATGTTTACATTTAATTTAATAATATTGAAACTTTGTACTCATTAATACCAAAAATTATAAATATAATTTTAATTTAAAGTTGTCTATTTCCGAAATATCTTCCCAAGCTTAAGTTTTTTTTGATGTTGAAGCTTTAAAAAGGTATCAAGTTACTTCCATTTCTTTGATGTTGAAGCTCCTGAAAAACACCAAACCATTTCCTTGATGTCGAAGCTTCAAAAAGGCACAAGTTACTACCATTTTTTTGATGTTGAAGCTCTCAAAAAACACCAAATTTCCAGATTTTGAAAAACCGGATGTGAGATTGTAAAAAGGCAATGGTGGAGCGAATCTAATCGAACTGTGGGGGAAAGTGGAGTTGAGTGTTACATGTCGACGGAATGAGAGAGATAATGGTTGGGGAAGATTGTCCGAAGGCTTGCAGGAGGATTGGTTTGCATGAAAAATAATAACCTGTTAATTTTCTGGTTGGCGAGAATCCCACTGGATAACAAAATCGCGCTCGCTAATTGCAAGAGTTCAAAAGTGCATCAGAGATGTAAAGGAGTTAAAGAGTTCCATAGCGTGTCAAAGATGTATAAAGGAGTTCAATATCGTGTCAGAAATGTAAAGGAGGTACGAGAGTACGCAGGTTGGAAGGGAAATAGATTTTTGGTTGGAACAAGTGGCTGAATAACTCGACGGTGGTTCGAAGAGGAAGAAGAACCGAGGATCGACCTGAAAGAAGTTAATGGGTGGTACGTAGAAAAGGGTTAAGCGAGGGAAAGGAGGGAAAACGATAGGAGGAGCTTTGACGTTTCAGAGATTTTATTCGGAACTTTCACGAGCCAGGCGCATCTGCAAGAGATCGATCCATGGACTTGGAGGACACGGCGTGGAACTTGGTTATCCATATGTTTCTGAATATAAAATTTTAGAGTTAATGATACTTTGAATATAAAATTTTAGAGTTACTGATACTTTGTTTATTCACTGATACCAACGGTTAAAGATTTTCATTTTTTTTTTTTTAAATATGTTTGTAGTATCTGTATATTTGAGTGGTTAAATATATTTAAATAATAGAAAATTGTGATGAAAAAAACAAAAACTTAAAACAGTTACACAACTAAGCAACATTATGATTAACTGTGAAAACTTACAAACTTGCAATCTATACATTATCAGTTCTTTTAATAGAAAACCTATTATCAATTCTTCTAATAAAAAATCTATTTCATTATCCACTTGTTTCTTGCTCATAATTATTTTTGTTAAGAAGCGGACTCAAAACATAGCATATATAGTAGAGCATAAAATAAGTACATCAATCATACACTTACAGAGTGATTTATGTGGAAACCCAATTAGGGAAAAAAATGACACTTAATGATTATAGATATTCTTATTATTCAAAAGAGAATTACAATAGTCTTCATAGGCATACAATCATCCTCTCCTCACACACTGTGCTCTCTACTCCTTGCACATGTTTGCACTCACATTGTATTCCACCTCTATGGGTATGCTCACATAGATAACATCTATCACTTAGTTATACAAAATGATCATGAATAGATGACATAGTTACATGAGCAGTTCATAAATAAATTGCATGCATGTGCATTAATATTGTTGCATGCATATGCATGTGATCGCATGAGGAAATTCGTTGGCAAGTTTCCAACAATCTCCACCTTGACAACAATTTACCTGATATATCATGCCCTTAATTAATTCATCACCTTTTCTGCAAGCCAGGAGAAGCCAAACACCACCGTAGCTTTTCTAACAAAATTGGTTTTGTAAACATGTCTACATAATTCACTTTTGTATGGACCTTTTCCAAAGACACTCCACCTTCATCAAAAACCTGTCTTACAAAATGGTACTTAACAAAAATATGCTTCGTCTTACTGTGATAAGAATGCTAAATTTCTAGCCAAATGAATTGCACTTTGGCTATTGCAAAATACTTTCACCTTGTCCTGCATCCTTCCAAACTCACCCAATAAACCCTATAACCAAATTGTCTCCTTACATGCATGTGAAGCAACCATATACTCTTCCTCTGTAGTGGATAAAGAAACTACGTTTTGAAGTTTTGACATACAACTAACAGGTCCTCCTACAAGAGTAAAGACATATCTTGAAGTGGATCTCATTTTTTCCAAGTCACCCGCAAAATCTACATAACCACAAACTGAATCTCTGGAACCATCATAGGTGATAGAATAATTGTTTGTGCCTCTGAGATATCGAAACACCCATTTCACTGCTTCCCAATGCCCTTTTCTTGAATTTTCCATGTATCGACTGACAACACCAATTGCATGTGAAATGTTTAGTCTAGTACTCACCATCACATACATCAAACTTCCCACTGCATTAACATATGGTACACGAGACATATAATCATTTTCTTTGACATTACTAGGACATAAACCTGTAGAAATATTGAAATGGGAAGCCAAAAGTGATCCAGGTGGATATCGGTGGCCACCCACCTTTTCCAACTGGCTCAAAACAATTTTCTAACAATTTTGGTAATTTGCTATTTTTAGCAGTTGTTAACTTCTGGGGCCATTTTGAGGGCCTAAATGAAGGTTTTTTGAGATCAAGCTTCTCAATGATAGTTGAAGGCTCTAATTGAGCCCCTTAAATGAACCTCCTCGACGATACCTTTTCAACGAGCTATTGTTCGCCCCAAATAGAGATCGTATGCCAAAGTTACGCCCCTGGGAAGTTGATACACCAAACTACCAAAAATGGGGTCCACAAAACTGTTGGTTTTTCATCTTCCGAGGTTAGGGTTTTGGATTTTCTTTATGATAAAAAGGTCTTTGGAGCCTCATTGTAAATGATCTTCTGGTGAATGCGAGTAGCCATCACATCTCTTCTCGGAGATAAGTTGCCACCATTCTAGCGATTCTTTCACTCTGTATTTTTACAGTCTCTGTACATTTCTTTCATGAATAGAAATTGTGTATTACTGTATCTTTGTGTTTATGGTTGCATCACTGATACATTTCTATTATTTTATTGGATATCCATGATATCTCTGTGCATTTATTTATTTTATCTCCACTCTCATTTTGTGCCGAAAATAATCCAAATCAGTGGTATTAGAGCAGGTTGCTCTTGATCATTTTTTTTTTCGATGCATGTCCCCGACGAGGTCTGAGTATAGAAAGTTGGGTCTCGAGCTTGTCTCTCTTGAAGACAATCGCTCTCACATGCCCAAGAAACCCTCCATGGCGGAAGAAAAGAAAAACGACGGAGCAGACAATTCTATCAATCTGTTGCTTGAGCAAGCTCTCACCGACAGAGGGACAAAATGATGGAGAATTTTTTCCACATCCTTCAACGCCTGTCGATAGCAACATGTGCATCTTCATCAAACAACTACTTTGGAAGCACCTCTCCTTTCAAGGTACAGGTTAATTTTGATGTTCCCGTATTTGAAGGTTAGATAGATGCGGATGCCCTGGACAAATGGTTAAATCTGTTAGAAGGTTATTTCTCTATTCATAATTTTTTTGACAGGGAAAAGATCACCTTCGCACTCTTTAAAGCTCTCCTCCATGTCAAACATTGGTGGGAAAATTATTGGGAGCAAAGTTCCACAGAGGAGTCTGAAATATATGGGGCCAAGCCCACTTGGGATTTTTTGTGTGGATGTGGTAAATGAACAATATTACCCTGTTGGAAACTATGAGGACCAGTACATGAGATGGACCACACTGCAACAAGAGAGGGGCCAAGAAGTTTCGGATTTCACCAATACCTTCCATACCTTGCGCACCAAGCTAGGTATCAAAGACTTTGAATGACATTTGGTTCTGAAATACCGTGGGGCTCTACAAAGATACATCCAAACCGAAATGGATTTTCTGGACATATCATTACTCGGTGTTGCTTATCGATATGTTGTTAAAATCGAGCAGAAATTTAAGCACCAGAAAAAATGGGATTTTGGATCTGCAAATTTGCAACAACCAAAGTATGATAAAGATGACCCTAACAAATAGTCTTCCGAAAACCAGTCCAAGCCATAGGAAAAGAAGGGTCACGGAAAGACAAAGAAGGACACCGAAAAATGGTGTGATTTCCGCAAAATCCCTTGGCACAACACCGAGGAATGTCGCTCAAAACAGTCATTGGTGGCTGAGATCAAAGATAAGGATCCGAACCCTAATTCATAATCTAATTCTGAAAATACTAGTAAAAGACAGATCATCGACGCAAACCCCAATGTTATTTTCACAACCGCAACAATTCAACCAGAAGAACCAACCGATCCTGAAGAGGGGGAATGCCTTTTTCATTCATAGATGTGGGTGAAGGGGACCCCGTTGCATTTTATTATGGATAGCAGAAGCCAGAAGAACCTCATCTTAGCAGAGGTCGTCAAACAGTTGGGATTGTCGACAACACCACACCCGCAACCATACAACATCGGATGGCTTTTCCAGGGATGAGATCTCTGTGTCAGCCAACAGTGTCCATTGTCATATGACATCCATCCCTTCAAGAATGAGGTATTATGTGATGTTGCCCCACTGGATGTCTGTGATTTTCTCTTGGGCCAACCATATATGTGGAAGCGCCATGTTGTTTATGAGTATCAACCTCGCAATGTCATTGTTTCTCTGGGGGTCATGTCTATAGAATACCAGATGTAGTTTTGACTATTGCTCCACCTAAAAAGTGTTGCAAGGTAGTATCTCATACTACAAAATTCAGCTTCTTCACAATCTGTTCAAAAGGTGAACAGAAGGATACTGCAACCACTACAGCCTCGACCAAAGCACCTTTTATCCAACATAAGCAGATCGACAAGATTGCAGCAAAGTGTAAAGATTTCTTCTACACACAGGAATCTCATGTAGCCAGATTGGTTAAAAAGGTACAACCCTTCCAGCCACATGTTCATGACAACCATCAACAAGCTAAGTAGCACAACTTCTCCAATAAAGCAAGCAACTCATCAAGATGCAGATTCAACAAACATTTTCCCCTCTCCCCGGGGCACTCAACGCAATGCAAACCATTTATTTCTAAGGAGGGAGGATTGATCCAAGTGGATATCGGTGGCCACCCACCTTTTCTAACTAGCTCAAAATAGTTTTCTGGCAAATTTGGTAATTTACTATTTTTAGCAGTTTTTAACTTCTGGGGCCATTTTGAGGGCCTAAATGAAGGTTTTTTGGGGATATATATTCTCACTGATAGTTGAAGTCTCTAATTGATCCCCCTAAATGAATTTTCTCTACGATACCTTTCCAACGAGCTATCGTTCACCCCAAATGGAGATTGCATGCCAAAGTTACGCACCCGGGAAGTTGATACACCAAACTACCCAAAACGGGGTCCAAAAAACTGTTGGCTTTTCATCTTCCAAAGTTAGGGTTTTGGATTTTATTTTTGATAAAAAGGCCTTTGGAGCCTCATTGTAAAATGATCTTCTGGAGAATGCGAGTAGCCATTACATCTCTTCTTAGAGATAAGATTCCACCATTCTAGTGAGTCTTTCACTCTGTATTTTTACAATCTCAGTACATTTCTTTCATTAATAGAAATCGTATATTACTGTATCTCTGTGTTTATGGTTGCATCTCTGATACATTTCTGTTATATTAGTGGATATCCACGATATCTCTGTGCATTTCTTTATTATATCTCCGCTCTCATTTCGTGCCGAAAATAATCCAGATCCAAAGGGATATGTAAGGGTTTCACATTATTCATACCGAATCTCATAAATATTTTCTCTACATACTTCTGTTGTGATAACCATAACTTACCATTTCTCCTGTCTCTATATATTTCCATGCCTAAGATTTGTTTTGTTGATGCTAGATCCTTAATATCAAATGCCCTAGCCAAATGATCCTTTAACCTATTGATTTCAACCATGCTCTTACTTGCCACAAGCATATCGTCAACATATAACACCAAAATAATGAACATGCTATTTTCCAACTTTTTAAAGTAAACACAATGACCATATTCACTTCTTGTAAAATTTAGGCTCACCATGAAGGAATCAAATTTCTTGTACCATTGCCTGGGAGAATGTCTCAGGCCATACAATGACTTCTCGAGTTTGCAAACAAACCTCTTATTGCGATCCTGAACAAACCCTTCTGGTTGTTCCATAAATATATCCTCATTTAAATATCCATGTAGAAACAATGTTTTAACATCTACCTACTCTAACTCAAGATCAAGTAAAGAAACTAGTGCTAACATAACACAAACTGAAACAAGCTTCACAACTGGTGAAAAGATCTCATGAAAATCAATACCTTCCTTTTGAGAATATCCTTTTGCTACCAGTTTTGCTTTGTACCTTTCAACTTTATCATCAACACCCTTTTTCGGTTTGTAGACCCACTTGCAGCCAACAACCTTCCTTTCCTTTGGAAATTCTACCAAGTCCCATGTTTTATTATTTTCTAAGGAATCCATTTCCTCTTTCATAGCTTTCTTCCATTGATCACTTTCAGATACCTTAATTACTTCCTGAAAACAACTAGGTTATCCATCAATAGAAACTAAAGCCACATATGAAACATAATCATTCTACCTTGTAGGAGGATTCCCTACCCATGAAGATCTCATCAAAGATGGTTGAGGAATATCTTCAGTTTCTTGGATATTTTCTGCATCTACATCTTCATCTTCTTCTTCTGGAACTTCTTCATGCTCCTTCCTTTCTGAAGACGACTGAGTTTCCAACTGAATTTGCTAAACTTGGGGTACATATTCTTGTCTCACTTCAACATTTTCCAATTCTTATTTTAAGAGTGTGGATTCATCACATACTACATCTCTACTTATGATGAGTTTGTGAGTAGTAGGATCCCACAGTCTATACCCCTTAACTCCATCACCATAACCAACAAAGACATATTTCTTTGATCTAGGATATAGCTTAGAACGTTGATCATTATAAATAAGAGCATACGCATCACAACCAAATATTCTCATATTTGAAAAATCACACGAATGACCTGTCCATACCTCTTCTGGAATCTTACGATTTATTGCAGTTGATGGTGATTGATTTATCAGATAGCATGTTGTAAGAACTACTTCTTCCCACAATTCCTACTGCATCTTGGCATTACTGAGCATGCTCCTTTCTCTCTCTAGAAGAGTCTTATTCATGCATTCAACAACACCATTCTATTGAGGAGTATAAACCATGGTATTATGTCTTTCGATCCCAACTTCCTTGCAATAGTTCTCAAATTCCACATATGTGAACTCACCTCCATTATCTGTCCTTAAACACTTGATTGACCTGTCATTTCTCTTTTCAACCAAAGCTCTGAATTGCTTAAAAGTATTAAATACATGAACTTTTCTTTCAAGTAAATAGACCCAAACCTTCCTAGAGTAATCATCTATAAATGTCACAAAATATGATGATTCTCCAAGAGAAACTATAGGGGATGGTCCCCAAACATTTGAATGAATGTAATCAATGATACCTTTTCTTATATTCCTTATTGCTTTAAACTTTTGTCTACACTGTTTTCCAAAAACACAATACTTGCATAAATTCAAATTCAAAAACTTCAAACATGGAAGTGACTTATGATCAACTTGTACCTTAATCCCTTTCTCACTCATATGACCCAAATGATGATGCCATAAACGAACAGAGTCACTTGCATCTTCATATGCTACCACTGTTTGATTTACCTATGTCCTTCCTTCAAGCTAATAAAGGTTCCTGATCATCTTTGTCTTCATGACTACTAAGATGCCTTTAAACACCTTCAATACTCCACCTTGAGTTGTACACTTGTAACCAACATAATCTAGAACTCCCAAAGATATCAAGTTCTTTCTAAGTTTGGGTACATGTCTTACATCTATTAATGTTCTTACATAACCATCATGCATTCTAATCCAGACACTACCAACTCCAACAATTTTACAAGAAAAAACATTTCTCATAAAAAAAACACCATCATCAATAGATTGGTAAGTTGAGAACCAATTTATGTGAAGACACATGTGACTGGATGCACTAGAATATAACAACCAATGCTGATGTTGATGTGAAACATCACAAGTAGACAATATCTCATCAACCATACCTGAACTGGAACCTGAACTTGTTTCAACTACATTAGCTTCCTTTGATTCTTTTGTGGAGTCCTCCTTGGATACATTATGTATTTTTTGGCAATCCTTCTTGAGATGCCCAGATTTTCCACAGAACCAACATTTATGCTTACTCTTATTGCCTCTTGACTTAGACCTTAATGTACCCCTCTGACTTTTCCCTCTTTTTGTAGATCGACCTCTGACCACCATTGCTTCTATTGTTGAGGTTTCTTTACCGAATGTTTTCCTTATCACCTCAGACAACAAAGCTCCCACAACAATGTCATAATCAATGGCATTTGTTCTGTTAAACCACACAGTTGTGACCAAATGGTCCCAAGACTTGGGCAACAAACACAGTAGCGTAACTATCTTGTCCTCATGTTTGAACTTTACTTCCATATTAGTTAATTGACAAATCAGAGTATTGAAAGCATTCAAGTGATCAACAATTTTTGTACCTTCTTTCATCTGCAAGATCTACAACTGTCTCTTCAAGAAGAT
This sequence comes from Picea engelmannii, assembly GCA_009831015.1. Lineage (NCBI taxonomy): Eukaryota > Viridiplantae > Streptophyta > Pinopsida > Pinales > Pinaceae > Picea > Picea engelmannii. The sequence goes on from ML805303.1 coordinate 188,562, forward strand.
TTTGTTTGACAAGTTCTTTGTCATATACAGTCTCTCCAGTTTGGTCCACAAACATGTTGTTGTCATCTCTTCAACGATGTTAAACAACACCTCATCTACCACACACAAACGAATAGTATTGAGGGCTCTTATGTTAGCGCTGGAAGTTGCACTTGGACTGCTTCAAGTACAAGCTCAACACATCTTGAAATGATAAGGGTTTAATTTGGATAAGATGGGTTTCAAGAAACTAAAAGAATGTAAAATTTAGGAAAAGACAATAAACCATTGGGCATGGAGTCTATGAGATACCACAATCTTGACTTAACCTCGTATGTGCAGCAAATCAGGTCGAATAAAACTCAGATCAGTTCTGAGATTAACTAAGGGCGAATGAAGAAAACAAGAAGACACAATATGTAGTTGAAGCTAAAAAAACCCTGCTTTCAGTCGCTACAGGAAGAATGTGTAACAACTTAGAAAACCTTTCCAAACATCATAGAATGAAATAGATGCGTATGTGGTAGCTATTATAGTAAACTTTACTACAATCTCCTCCGCACAAAATCTATCCATATAAACCTTATATAATCTGAACACATCTAATGGGAAGAAAATCGAAGAAGTATGATAACACATAAAGGAAAAGACAAACTAATCTAAAAGCCTTACTCATCAGCTGTGATCTTTGCATACAAAACTAAGACAAGTCTTTGAGGTGAAAATCAAACTTTCATGCAACTGCTGCTCATTAACCTTTCTGAAAAAACCTTACATAGGACCTCTCGGGTCTTTTCTTTGTTTTTTCCCTTTCTGCAGTCTAAAAGACCTCTCTCCTTTAAATGATGTCTCTGTTTTCATATATCGATTCCTCCCCAGGAGAGTCGAGCTCTTTCTAATTGACCACTAACTGTCATAAACATAAATTAATTACAAACAAATAATTCCAGTTGATAACAATAACTAAATCCTATAAGGTAGCATTATGTCTCCAGTATTCACAAGAATTCGTGACAGTATCGAATGCTTGAACAAATCTGGCTTTGATGCAACATTTAACATGTACAACAACATGCAACCTGTGACTCTTATCCTTATGACTAGGTGCTTGCAGATAGCATCTGGATGTGGTTTTGACAATGTGCCACTGTGCATTCAAATCTGAAGCAGCTTGCTGGCAATTTCATGCCCCTTTCTATCGGGATTTCTAGTTGTCTATTAATTTGCATTTAAAATATGCATCAAACTTCTCATTTCCATTGCCAAACATTCTCCAATGGTTAAATGTTTTCACCATACTGTTACCTATAATCCTTTCTCTTCTCCACATCATCAACCACTCACTAGAATGATAACTCAAACTCCTTGAATCCGTGTGTTTGTTGGTAGCGTCATTGGGTAGCGAGCTTGTGTAGCGTCTCCTCCAAATGGGCCCACAATTTCGGTAGCGCCCAGGAGCTTAGGTAGCGCACTGTGAAATTCACAGTTCCCAGGAGCTTAGGTAGTGCCCAGGGAATTCACAGTGCCCAGGAGCTTAGGTAGCACCCAGGAGATTTGGCAGTGCACAAGAGATTGGGTAGCACCCGTGAAATTTGTAGCGCACTCCCTTCTGCACATCCATGCATGAAAACGGTGGAACATGAAATAAATTGGGAGCACTATCATATATATCATGGATATATTTAGTTCTTCAACACCTGCACAATCATTTGGCACCTGGCATCTTGCATTGGGAGTATGTTGGTTTATGTGTTGAATATGGTTTTTGGCATATCCAGATTAGCTCAATATGTAGTATGACTTTGAGTTGGTTTTAGGTGAAAGACTTAGTTGATAAGCTTTGACTTAGGCCACTTAAAGCACACACCTCCTTTTGATAAAAGGAAAGATAGATCATTTTGGAAAAGGCAATAAAAATATAACATTAATGGGTGAATATAAAAGAGATGCTACGGGGATTTCCAGTAGCTATCTCTATTTTTGACCAAAGTAAAAACTTGGTGCTAACATTGGCTCCACGGGAGATGGCATGCTCCTCACGAGCTTCCAAGAACCTGTAGAATAGTAGCCTTATCCATTCTCATTTTTGTCCCAAAAAAACCTCTGTACTTGAGAGCGCCTCTGTTCCTTTATTGGAAGATGAAAATTAACTGTATGCTGAAAACAAAATGCTCAAACAAATGAGCTTATTTCTTCCTACCTAATAAACTGTGTTACTTTTTGATCAAGTAAGATCATGCTTCCAATGAAGCCATACAAGTATTTGATTGACCGATACATCTCTTAATCTGGAAACAACGAATGCAGGAAACCATAGAACACTGATATGCAATTGAAAAGAACAGAACAACCAACCTTCTTTTGACAAAAGTGCTTTGACATCTAAGTTGCTCAAAGACTCGATATAATCAACAAATGAATCAATAAAGATGCAAAAAAATACCTCTTGCTATTGTTTCATCTAAAGATCAAAAAGTCTTTGCATATCCCCCTCCTGAGAATGGTTGTCACATGCAACTGCCTGCAAATCTGAACATAGCTGCAAACTAACTTCACTACTGATCATAGATGATTTGTTGTTGTCTGCATATCCACGTTCAAGCATAATGCATGTAGGCTTGCTAATTTCTGGAGATGGCTAATTAATGTCTTCTTTGGACTCAAGATGGCTAATTTCTACACATAGTTGTTCTCCATCACAATCTGATTCATAGCTGTCATACACCGATTGGCTGCTCCTCAAGTCAGCAAAATGGTTCTACTTTTCTTCATCAGAGTATTCATCAAAGATAGGTGAGCCCAGATTTCCTTGGTTTTTCACAGAAAAATGAGTAATCTCTGGATCCTTCTCTTCACTCTTAGGTGATAATATATCATGGGGAACTTCTTGAAGAGAAGGAGAAAGATCCTCTTCTACAATTGGTTCCTCTTTCAAATTAGAGACATCAGATGCATAAGCTACAGGGTATAATGCATCTACCATGCAATCATAAGCACAACCATGAATCATATCTGGAAGACTTTTTTCTTGGGAAATAAAAAGAGAAAAATTTTCATTCATATTTTCATTAGAAGACCCAATTTCATCCTTACTTTCTCTTTCATCAATATCTTCACATAACTCATCACATGAAGAATACTCTACTTTCTGCTGAATATAAAGCTTGTACTTTTCACAACATTCTTCAAAAAGGATTTCTACTGGGTAAATCTTCTCGAAATGTGAATTGAAAACCATGTGAAAATCCTTCAAGGAATGGATACTAGCAACAGGAAGGGATTGGCACCATTCACGAGCATAGCCTTCTAAGGAAAAATTGAACATCTTAATTAAGACATCCTCATGAACAAAACCATGTTCAAGCATACATTTATGAAAATTTAGTAAGTGCTCACCAGGGTGATCATCCTTGCTTCCTCTGAATCTCGGAAGATAATCATCCCATTCAGTTATAGTCGGTACTAGATGTGGAAAATTAGGAATAGCTGAAAAATCACAAAAGGCATACCTCCGAGCCAAGATAGCTTCCACTGCTATGGTTATCCTGTATCAGTGAAGTCACCAACAGGTTCTTCCTTCATTGAGTGGATTCAAGTGGAGTCGTCAGGTGAAAGATGTCCTGAATATGTGACCAGCCTTCATTCACCATCAAAAGCTGGATCTAATCAATGTCATTCTCCCAAATAATATTTCTCATTCATCTCCGCCCCTGGCAACGGTGCCAAAAATGTTAGCACTGGAAGTTGCACTTGGACTGCTTCAAGTACAAGCCCAACACATCTTGAAATGAGAAGGGTTTAATTTGGATAAGATGGGTTTTAAGAAATTAAAAGAATGTAAAATTTAGGAAAAGGCAATAAACCATTGGGCATGGAGTCTATGAGATACCACAATCTTGACTTAACCTCGTATGTGCAGCAAATTAGGTCGAATAAAACCCAGATCAGTTATGAGATTAACGAGGGGTGAATGAAGAAAACAAGAAGACACAATATGTAGTTGAGGCTGAAAAACAACCTTCTTTCAGTTGCTACAGGAAGAATCTGTAACATCTTAGAAAACCTTTCCAAACATCACATAATGAAATAGATGTGTATGTCAAAGCTATTATAGTAAACCTTACTACAATCTCCTCAGCACAAAATCTATCCATATAAACCTTATATAAACAGAACACATCTAATGGGAAGAAAATCGAAGAAGTATGATAACACATAAAGGAAAAGACAAACTGATCTAAAAGCCTTACTCGTCAGCTGTGATTTTTGCATACAAAACTAAGACAAGTCTTTGAGGTGAAAATCAAACTTTCATGCCATTGCTGCTCATTAACCTTTCTGAAAAAAACTTACATAAGACCTCTCGGGTATTTTCTTTGTTTTTTCCCTTTCTGCAGTCTAAAAGACCTCTCTCCTTTAAATGATGTCTCTTTTTTCATACATCGATTCCTCCCCAAGAGAGTCGATCTCTTTCTAATTGACCACTAACTGTCATAAACATAAATTAATTACAAACAACTAATTCCAGTTGATAACAATAACTAAATCCTATAAAGTAGCATTATGTCTCCAATATTCACAAGAATTCGTGACAGTATCGAATGCTTGAACAAATCTGGATTTGATGCAACATTTAACATGTATAACAATATGCAACCTGTGACTCTTATCTTGATGACTCAACGCTTGCAGATAGCATCTGGATGCGGTTTTGACAACATGCCACTGTGCATTCAAATCTGAAGCAGCTTGCTGGCAATTTCATGCCCATTTCTATCGGGATTTCTAACTGTCTATTAATTTGCATTTAAAATACACATCAAATTTCTCATTTACATTGCCAAGCATCCTCCAGTGGTTAAACGTTTTCATCATGCTGCTACCTATAATCCTTGCTCTTCTCCACATCATCGACCACTCACCAGAATGATAACTCGAACTCCTTGAATCCGTGCGTTTGTTGGTAGCGTCGTTGGGTAGCGAGCTTGTGTAGCGTCTCCTCCAAACGGGCCCGCAATTTCGGTAGCACCCAAGAGCTTAGGTAGTGCACCGTGAAATTCACAGCGCCCAGGGAATTCGCAGCACCCAGGAGCTTAGGTAGCGCCCAGGAGATTTGGTAGCGCACAGGAGATTGGGTAGCGCCCATGAAATTTGTAGCTCACTCCCCTCTGCACATCCATGCATGAAAATGGTGGAATAGGAAAGAAATTGGGAGCACTATCATATATATCATGGATATATTTAGTTCTTCAACGCCTGCACAATCATTTGGCATCTGACATCTTGCATTGGGAGTATGTTGGTTTATGTGTTGAATATGGTTTTTGGCATATGGATTAGCTCGATATGTACTATGACTTTGAGTTGGTTTTAGGTGAAAGACTTAGTTGATAAGCTTTGACTCGGGCCACTTAAAGAAAACACCTCCTTTTGATAAAAGGAAAGATAGATCAGTTTGGCAAAGACAATAAAAATATAACATTAATGGGTGAATATAAAAGAGATGCTACGGGAATTTCGAGTAGCTATCTCTATTTTTGACCAAAGTAAAAACTTGGTGCTAACATCTTACATCCAGATCCTCCGAGTCCTCATCTGTCATGCTTGTTGGTTTCTTTGACTTTCTAGCCAAGGCCTTTTGCAATTCTTGTTGCACAAGTAGATCTTGCATCTTGAGCTTCCATAGCCAAAGCTATTATTACCACTGAAATTTTCCACCTCAAACTTGGAACTCTTCACTTTTTCCATTAGTACAAACAACCTTCCACTTCACTCGACTCGGCTCGGTTTGTCACTTCGATCCAACAACCAGATTCTCTTCTCCTTCGCTCTCTACTCTTTCATCTCTAAGCTCTGATACCACTTGTTAGGCAGCGGAAGCAAAACTTGCATATAACAGAGCATTAAATAAGCAAGATCAAACACGCATTAAACCAAACACATCAATCATACACTTACACAATGATTTATTGATATTCTTATTATTCAAGAGAGAATTACAATAGCCTTCATAGGCATACATTCATCCTCTCCTCACACACTATGTTGTGCTCCTTGAATAGGCTTTCACTCACAATGTACTCTAACTCTATGGGTATGCTAACATATATAACATCTATCACTCAGTTATACAAAGTGAGTGATCATGAATATATCACATAGTTACATGAGCAGTTCATAAATAGATTGCATGCATGCGCATTAACATAGATGCATGCATGTGCATGTGACAACATGAAGAAATTAGTTGACATGTTTCCAACAATTTTGACCCTAACAATTTATAAATAGATTGCATGCATGAACATTAACATAGATGCATGCATGAGCATTAACATAGATGCATGTATGTGTATATGACCACATGAAGAAATTAGTTGGCATGTTTCCAAACATTTCAATATCTTTTCCAAACTGAGAATGAATAAAATGTCCACTCACAACTTAAAACATTTAAATATCTTTTCCATCGTTTGCAAACAAAATATTTAAAATTATCATAATAAAACATTTAAAACATTCCAATGTTTCAATATCTTTTACACAGTTTACGGCATGAAATTCAAAGCAACAAAAACGAGTATAGATTATCGATTCAAGTACAATAATAAAACATGGCATTCCTATGGCATTCAAAGGAATCTTTTGTAGTTTTAATCGAAAACTAAGTATAAATAAAAAGTCGATTATTTATTTATTAAAGATTTTTTTATTTAAAAAATATTGTATTGAGATATTTAAGATTTTAATATTTGAATTAAAATAATTGAACGTATTAAAAGTTAATTTACTGTATAACGGGAGATTTGATTTGAATTGATTTTATAAAACATATGAAAAGTTTGTTTTATTCACTAAATTTTATATTCAGATTTTAATAATTGAATGAAAAGAATTGAACATATTAAAAGTACGTTTAATTTGATTTTAATATTTGAATGAAAAGAATTGAACATATTAAAAGTAGGTTTACTTTATGCTGTGAGATTTGAATTGACTTTATATTAAAAGTAAGTTTGTTTTATTCACTAAATTTTATATTGAGATTTTAATATTTGAATGAAAAGAATTGAACATATTAAAAGTACGTTTAATTTGATTTTAATATTTGAATGAAAAGAATTGAACATATTAAAAGTAGGTTTACTTTATGCTGTGAGATTTGAATTGACTTTATATTAAAAGTACGTTTACTTTGATTTTAATATTTGAATGAAAAGAATTGAACATATTAAAAATACGTTTCCTTTGTGATTTGAAATGATTTTATAATGAAATATCTAATATCCGAATGAGTCATGTGTTTCTCTGTTGTAGTTTAGTCAAAGAATATGCTTAAACTAAAAGCTTATTTTATTTACTTATCACCATTTTTTTATTTTTTTTACAATTTTTAATTGTATATTGAGAATTGGACATTAAATAAAGAGTTTAAAAAGTTGACTTAAATTAAATTTTTAATTTAAGAAGTAACCATTAAAATATTAACATATCAGAGAAGTAGGTGGATTGCGGAACGTAGCCACCACCTCCTATGCTTCTGTGCCACACCTTGAACGCTTTGTGCGTAGTGTGCACGGAGAAAACAACTTGATACATCCGTGGGGAAGAGAATGAGAAGAAATCAACACCAAAAAAAACATGACTGCATTTTTCACGCTCAATTCGCGGGTTAAGAAGGCAAAAAGGGAACAACGCTCGAATCGCGGATGAAGGCGGCGAAGAGAACGTACAGAGGGAAATACATATGGCGACGAGTCTCTCCAGTACGTGGCGGCGAATAATGCGAAAAGCAGAGCTCATTAGACGTGGAGAATGAAAATAGCGTAACGTGTTAAACGCGACAGATNTTGAATGAAAAGAATTGAACATATTAAAAGTACGTTTAATTTGATTTTAATATTTGAATGAAAAGAATTGAACATATTAAAAGTAGGTTTACTTTATGCTGTGAGATTTGAATTGACTTTATATTAAAAGTACGTTTACTTTGATTTTAATATTTGAATGAAAAGAATTGAACATATTAAAAATACGTTTCCTTTGTGATTTGAAATGATTTTATAATGAAATATCTAATATCCGAATGAGTCATGTGTTTCTCTGTTGTAGTTTAGTCAAAGAATATGCTTAAACTAAAAGCTTATTTTATTTACTTATCACCATTTTTTTATTTTTTTTACAATTTTTAATTGTATATTGAGAATTGGACATTAAATAAAGAGTTTAAAAAGTTGACTTAAATTAAATTTTTAATTTAAGAAGTAACCATTAAAATATTAACATATCAGAGAAGTAGGTGGATTGCGGAACGTAGCCACCACCTCCTATGCTTCTGTGCCACACCTTGAACGCTTTGTGCGTAGTGTGCACGGAGAAAACAACTTGATACATCCGTGGGGAAGAGAATGAGAAGAAATCAACACCAAAAAAAACATGACTGCATTTTTCACGCTCAATTCGCGGGTTAAGAAGGCAAAAAGGGAACAACGCTCGAATCGCGGATGAAGGCGGCGAAGAGAACGTACAGAGGGAAATACATATGGCGACGAGTCTCTCCAGTACGTGGCGGCGAATAATGCGAAAAGCAGAGCTCATTAGACGTGGAGAATGAAAATAGCGTAACGTGTTAAACGCGACAGATGAAAACTTCTCAACCCATTATTCCAATAAACGTGGCCGATGGAATCGAATTGTCTACATGTTTTAGGTTTTGTTTTTTTAAGGGTATATATATATATCTATCTATATATATATTAATTTTAAATATTTTAGTAGTTAAATATTTATAAGTAAAGGAATTTAGAGTTTTCTCAGCATGAAGAATCTATTTGTGCATTTAGAAATACAATTTTTTTATTATTAAATCACATTAAAAATAAAAAATTTATTTCTATATTCGAACAACATAATAGGTATGGATGAAAAAATTTTGTTTTTGAAATTTTGGTTTTCTCATATCTTACACACTAAGCCATAAATTAATTACAAAATAAATTGGAAATAAATTAATAAATCCAACCTGCTGTGTATCTCTTAAACATAGGGATATCTCTTAAACATAAGGAGATTTCTCTTTAGTTTTCCTTTTTATTTCTCTAAATGTTTAAAATTTCAAGTTTAAAATGGACTTATATACTAGTTATTATAATAATGTTTTAAACTGCTAAAAACTGTTGTATTGCATAGAGGTTTATAATCAAATTCACACAATCAAAATATTCAAAATAAAATAAAAATGTGTATATGCATTAATAGTAATAGACATTAAACACAACACTATGTTATTTATAAACATTTTGATAATCTTTGCAATTTTATTGAGTCAATAGTCAATGTTTTTTATTATCATTAAATTCAGTCAATAGTCAAGGTTTTTTGTTTTCATTACATTCAGTCTATTTAAATGTCTTATCTCTAAATCCCAAGAAAAAATAAACATTACCAAAAAGTCTTTGTTCATTTAAAAGCTTTATATTGTGTGCATTGAATTTTAACTTTACAGCTATCCTAATTGTTTAAATTTCAAGTATATTGTTATTGTGTGCATTGAATCTTACCTTTACAACTATTTTAATTGTTCAAATTTCAAGTATATTATTATTGTGTGCATTGAATTTTAATTTTACCACTATTCTAATTGTTCAAATTTCAAGTATATTGTTTCATATTTCAAAAGTTGAAAAAAGTCGATTAAAAAAAAAAAAAACATATTTCAATGATTGACAAAAATATAAAGAAAAAAACATATTTCAAAGATGGACAAAAGTACACAAAAGTACGATTTAAAATAGTATACAATGCCAAAAAATCATTTCACTACATTACAATTTTTCAGAAAAATACTTCATTAAAAACATTTCATGTTTGAATTCTATAATGTTGAAAATAAAATTATTCTTATTTCAACAATTCAGAAAAAATTGCATGCCTATGGCAATGTGGAAATGCTTATGTCTTGAAAATTTCACTTTCATACTCTTACAAGGAAAACAAATAATGCATAATAAGTTATAGAGTTAACTAAACTTATGTGGTTCATTGTTTTTAAGGAGAAGCATGAGCATACCTTAATATGAACGTTAAACATTTTTTAACAAATCATGCATAATAAGTTATAGAGCTAACTAAATTTATGTGGTTTATTGTTCATTGTTTTTAAGGAGAAGCATAAGCATACCTTAATATGAACGTTGAACATCTTTTTAACAAATCATGCATAATAAGTTATAGAGCTAACTAAATTTATGTGGTTTATTGTTTTTAAGGAGAAGTGAGCATACTTTAATAAGAAAAAAATATAATTTAAATGTTGTGGAGATAAGTTTTACACTTTTCTATTTAAACATATATCTTTATGGGACATCTTTAATTTTAGAGATTTAA
>ML805304.1:0-33514 GCA_009831015.1 Picea engelmannii
AGTTTTAATTTTTATGTTCTATTTGCTCAATATATTTGTTCAAATGCACGTCATTATTGGAATAGGCAATTTATTTGTGTCTGGTATAAGCTATCTACTATTTCCTTTTGTTTGTTCAAATGCACGTCATTATTGGGAGTAGGCAATTTATTTCTGGCTGGTATAAGTTATAAGCTATCTACTATTTAAAAATTGCTCATGAGACACCACGTGCTGAAAATATAAAGTTAAACCAAATCATTGATTCATGAAGTCCACATTGTTACTTTAAGGTATTTTCAGATTTGGTATTGGCTCTTTAGATGCCTTCGTTATGACATGAAAATCGGACTTAAAAATGTTGAGCAATTTAATCCAAATCTCCTTTATGTCATGGAACCATAACTTGCCATGAACCAATAGTTGCTTTGTAAAATCCTTTAGCACCACATTTTTGTGAGGTTCTAAATCCAAGAGAAGAAACTTTACTGCAATAATATGAAACAATAAACTTTAAAGGAATACAAACTATAATTTCAAGTGGTTTTAATTCATTAATGTGTCGATTTGCTTAAAGAAATCCGTTTAGATTTGTTATGATGCATAAATTTTAAGAGAAAGAACCCAGATTTAAGAGAAAATACCCTTTAGATCTTTAGATAATTGGAGGGAATTTGCTCCAAAAATGGTTATAAAATAATAATCTCTGTGTGCCACATGGCATTGCATATAAGCTAAGCTAATCTAGAATCACTAGATAACTATTAAAAATAATTCTAGTACTAGATGACTATTAAAAATAATGATAGAAAGTTTAGATTCTTGTACATATACAATAAATGATAATGAATATCATATAATAAATAATTATTATTAATGTATAATATGAAAATAGAATAAATAATATATTATTAATGTATAAAGATAATATATAATAATAATTTATAATATAGTCATAGTATTATTATAATATTTGTTAATATGTCATAATATATTAATTAATAACTATAATATCATATGAATATGAATATGAATATGAATATGAATATGAATGAATGTGAATGCCACAACATTAGAACAACGGTATAATATAATATAATAATATGTTATAATAATATTAAATATATAATATAGTTATAGTATAATATCAATTAATAATTATAATAAAATAATACTATGAATGTATATATAGGAAAATGTCAATACTTATTATACCTTATTATATTATATTATAAATGTGAATGTGGTTGATGCAAGGCCTTCGGTGAGGAGGGCACACACACCTTCACTTGATCGACATAGACAAAGGTGTGACATGGGACTAAGGGTTTCTAGATGAACATGAGTGCGCCCCATCCTCATATAGGCACAGAGTGGGAAGACTTAGGAACATGCTCGACCAAGTGGACCCACATGCCCACTTTTGCGAAGAAGAGTTGTAATGACGTGTTGTGGGGAATGAGGCAGACCGAACATATGGAGCGAGCTAAAGATGATCAGGCGTGGATGTACGGGCATATCAGACTAAGCGAACGCATGGTGCGCCACACTTGGGCACAACAAGTTGACTTTGGCTCATGCCACACTTGGGCACGACATGTCGGCTTGGGCACGTGCCACACTTGGGCACGATGAGTCGACGACGCATAAATGCTTAGCGTGTGGAGTTATCTCACCCGCCTACCTAGAGACGCAATGGTTCACCCAAATGGATGCAACCTTTAGGGCAAGCCTAAACATATATATGAGGCGAGTGGAGAGGAGTTGAGGACATAAGTGGGAAGCATGAATCATCACACACCTTCACTGCAGATCTGAGGCAGATTCGGGGATGTGAGCTCCTCCAAAGGGGTCGAGTCACACCTTGGGACTCGTGCCACCTTATGGAGCCTACGATGATGACAACAATGTGGGGCGAGTTTCCTTGAGTTCAGTAGGTGGTCGAACATAATTGGACTTTGGGGTGAAGATGCGACAATGTGAGAGTGCATGAGACATAGAGTGGTTTGTTATGAGGTGGACACACAGTTGGGGCACGCCATAGGCTAAGGAAAGAAGGTGGACACACAGTTGGGGCACGCCATAGGCTAAGGAAAGAAGGTGGACATATGAGTCTTGGTGTGAAAAATCTACAAAGTTTGGGCGATTCTGTTGTATGGGGCGAGTCGTGAGACTCTGCCCATATTTGTAACTAGGACAGTAGCGCTCTCTTTGCATTGTATTGTATTGAATTTTTTTCGCAATATAATAAACCAAGTCGGGTGTTAGGCACTGCTGGTGTCGCTCGCACTATATTCATGTCTCTTGTGTTTTTCATGTTTGTTTATTGTTTTCTAGAATGATTAAGTTTTAAGAGTGTTAATAATTGTCTAAGTATACAAGTGGGTTGCACAAGAGTAGGAGTGTGATTCATCCGTAGCCTAGAATGAAGTATGGGTATGCTCTAGGTGAAGAGGCGTAGTTCAGACGAAGTATCCTTGGTATTTTCAAGCAGTCAAGTGAGAACCGTTTCTGTGCGGCATGCCCCAAGAGGTATACGATCACAAGATTCAAGCAGGGATCTCGTGGGGATGTGACATATGGTATTAGAGAAAATTTAGAAGACAATTTGGTGAGATCTTCGATACTCTGTCACCTTCGCGACATATGGTATCAGAGCTCGTTGACTGCATAAGTGATCACAGAGGTTGATCACAATAGTGATCGTAGGGGGTGATCACATAAGTGGTTGTAAGTTTGAATATCATGGAGTGGAGTAGTTTTGGTTACAATGAAGTGGACACACCTTTGTGCAGACTTAGGACAGGGCAGGTTCCCATGAGATGAGTTGAAGCACTTGGGTGAGTTGGGTAACTTGATGCGACTTGGAGAAGCTTCACAGTTTGGGTCTCAAGGTAGTTGGTTGGGCACATTTCCATCATGACATCTTCGTGCCATGCATCACTGAGAAAAAAAATTGAGTCGAGCTGGGTTATTGGATGAGTGGGGTTGACTGCAGATTTCAGATGAGGTAGCTCTTCATAGAGTTACACAAATCAGTTAACAACTGTATTAGTAGTCGAGCGGTGTGTGCTTGGTGCCTTGAAGCATAATTAGTTAGGGTACGGAGATGGCATGGTGTTGGCCCTTGACCAAGTTTTGGAAATCCTTGGTCAGGTTTGACCTATTTTGGGACTTCAACATCTTTTCGAAGGCAGAGCCCAAGTCGAAGCGGAGATCACGAGATCTTGGGCCCTTTTTTAGGGTTTTTTCGCGTTTTGGGCTTATGTAACGGGTATGGGGATGTCGGCCCATGGGTTTACCCATGTTTGGGCCCATTTTGTAATGTATAAATAGAAAGATAGGTGATGTAAGTAGGCGGTGCTAAAAGGGCAAGTGAAGGCGGGTGTGCTAAGTGCAAGTGATAGTTGTAAATGCTTTGTGAATACTGTGTGAGGTTTGCAAGGCTAAGTGCAAGTGACTATAAGAGGTTGTGTAAAGGATTTGTGCTGTAACCTAACTCGGGGAGGGAGGATCTGTCAGAGCGCGCACAGATCTCTTGTCCTATGCAGAGTAAGACCTTGTGGCTCTGTGCATGTAAATGATTGACATAAGACAATAAAGAGAAGAAGAGTTGGTGGACGTAGCCCCAGGTTGGGGGTGAACCATGTATATCCTGTGTTGTGGTTTCTTTCTGCATTATGGTTGTTTTATGGTTCATATGATTAATGCTTAGTGCAATGATGTATGCTTAGATGAATATGATAGCTTAGTGCCTAATGATGTGAATAAGATTCTAGATCTGATCTATGTTGATGTGCTTAGTGCTTGAATGTGTTGAATCTTGTTGAATACTGCGCTGCGTTGTAATTAGGGTTTATCTGTGCTATAGAAAAATGATAAGTACTAATGAATGAAAACCGCTAAGTGCTCTGTGAAGGTGTTGTAATCACAGATCTGTGTCCTAGCTAGGTTGCAGGCATCTGAGTCCTGCAACCACCCCTGCCTCTACATCGGGTGAGACTTCATCTACCTCTCTGGTGTTTCCGAAAGGGCCGGTAGTTAGGGTTTTGTTGGTGCACTATTGAAGCATTGAACCCTTTGTCTGCCCCCGTGCCAACAAATGGTTCCATTTTCGGGACTTGAAACTGTGATTGCTGGGAACCAAGGAAAAAAATGAAAGCTCTGTGCATAGATTTGTTGCTTTAGTGCGCAGTACTCTACTTGAATTATGAAGTTCTGTACTAAGAGAGGAGGCCGATTTGAAGAAAAGATGTAAGATCTGAAAGCTTTGTGCTATGATAAAGGTAAAGTGAAAATTTTTCATTAAAGAGGTAAGATCTGAAATCTTTGTGCTTGTTAAAGGTAAGATAAGTGGAATTTTTTTTCGAAAGTATGGATCTAGGTATGTTTGATATGAGTAGATCTGATAAAAATAATGAAAGATATGTTATTCCTATGCATAGAAAGAATGTTTGGACTAACAAATGGATGCAGGATCCTAGGAATAATTTTCTCCAGGTTAACCATCATGATCCTAGTGCACAGCATAAGAAAGGTTGGGGATCATTTAAGAGAAAGAGAGGAATAATTCTTTGTTACAGTTTCAGAAGACCGGGACACCTTGCTAAGGAATTCCCTGGTAGAATACCTAGTTGTCTTTGTTGTAAAGCTATGGAACATGGCATTTTCGATTTCCCTAGAATGATTGCTAAGGTTGAAAGAATGAATATGAGACAAGAAAACCCCGAGGAAGGCCAAGAAACTGAGACCATGGAAGAACCCCAGAAAGAATCAGAGACTGTATTACTACAAATGAAAGAAACCCTGAATGATCATAGAGATATCAACTTATCAGAGATATTCAAAGAGAAAGAGTGCATAGAAACAAGAATAGGAGACTTCGACATAGACTATGTCCTAGATGAGGAAACACAGGTAAATATTATGACAGAAAGAACTTGGGAAATTTTAGGAAATCCTGCTATGATTCCTTCATTGGGAGGAATAAGATTATTTAGAGGAAAGTTGATAACCCTATGTGGAAGGCTTACCCAGACACCTATGAGTGCTCATGGCACTTCGACAGAAGAAGAATTTGAGGTTGTTAAATTTATTGAGAACAATGCCCCATTTGCTATGTTATTAGGAAAAAAATGGATTGAGAAAGATTAGACCTGAAGAAAAGAGGAGGAAGCTCTAGAACAAAAAAAGAAAGAACTAAGAGACTTCATGGCTAAGAGAATAGCACACTTACTGGAAGAACGAGAAAACCAGTCGAAGCTACTGAGGACTAGAAATCTGGATGTCGAAGTTGAAAGAACACAAGAAGATTTGAAGCACCTGTATATACAAGAGCGTAGAGCACCTACCCCAGACAGAGAAGAAGTATTTCCCTTGAACCCTAGTAAAGACCATCACCAGCTCGAAGTTACTAAGCCAAGATGAGATATGAATCATAATGGAAAGAGGAATACTGAGACACAAATCATAGGGAAGAAGGCTAGAAATATCAGCAAGAAGAAAGCAAAGCTAGAGAAATTACAGGAAGTTCCAGAGAAGACTTCGTAGAAGGAAGGTCTCCAGAATTTGAACTTTGTCAGAATATCAGAGTAGCTCAGATTGGCACTTCGCCATGGCAGAGCAATATAACCGTTAGAGGCATTATGACTGTTAGATTTTCGTTCCTGAACTGTTAGAACAACATTTATGATCAGGAAGCTCGCCATCAGACCATTAGGACTGCGCCGTAACGGACATAACTGCATTGATGGAGGCCTCTTGTCTATTGGAGGGATCCGTTACATCACTGTCTACTTATTCCGTCGACTGTTGCACCGAGAACACTTTCACGATTTGTATCCGAGCCAACAAGAGAACTCATTGTTACTGTGATGTGCTTAATGAGACTTCGCTACCTGTTCTATTGCTTTGAGCATTTGTTCATCGAACTGAGTTATCTGATCTCGAGCATGCATGTCGGATGAACTCAACACCGTAGAAAAGTTTGTCGAATAAGTTCTAATCAACCTTATGGATGAGAAGGTGATGTCTGTCGGAATTCAAGATTCATCGACGAGAGGAGTGCAAGCCTCCCTGTTGACTGCTCGCGGATCCAGACCATCCGGAGCTGCAAATGAGAAAAGAACCTGTTAGTGATACAAAATGACTTGATAATTATTTCCAAACCACATGATAAGAGGAGCTTTAGGTAGAAGATTTATTTTTAGGTTTGAAAGTCATGAAGTCTTTGAGAAAGGCTTATAATCATATCAATTCAATAAAATGACGATTTCACCTCATAAAATAGACCAAAAGTGAATTTTAGCTTTCAGTAGCTAAATGGTAATTTTACAGTGTTGTGAGCTGCCGAAAGTCAGGGCTTTCGACAACTAAATCATATTTTCAAGGGAAAATGAGCTGCCGAAAGTGCAGAAGAGTCTGTTTTTACTGTGCCGAGTCATAATTTTCAAATGATGATTCTGAGCGACTGGAGAATCATTTTGAGAAACGAGCGGAGAATTTTGTTATTAACACATCAAATAACAATAAACTCTCTCAATTTTCCTACAGGTGTCATATATTGGGAGAATCAAACTCATCTCTAAGTCCTAATTTTCAGATCTCAGAATTTCCCTATTTGACACATGTTTTTGAAATGAATATTCTAGGCAAATGAAAATGAATCTCCAATAACTGAGAGAGGTTTTTCCTCACAACAAACCAATACTCAAAAACCTCTCTCATTTTTCCAAAATATGTTTTTATTTGATAGATATAGGTGAATATTTGAGAGGAATGTTTCCATAATTTTTGACATCTTATCAGGGTTCACAAAGGTACTGTTAGCTGTCGAATCCCTGGACTTTCGGTAGCTTATCCTACTCTGTTTCAGGCACGTAAGCTGACGAAAGCGCAGGGAGTGGCAGATCGATCTTCTTTTTGCACAGATCTCTGTTTTTTTGTTCCAAATGGCACATAGGGGGTTTCCATTCCAAGATAAGAATTAAAGGCATCCAAATCACCTTTGTGTTCCAGTTTTGGAGGCATTTGATGAAGGAATGAAGCCAAATGGCATTTCTGTGCTTGACATAAATCACCCAGCCATTAAAGGAAAAATTCAAAATCTGTGTTTTTCACCAACAAGATGCCAAATAATGATGAAAGTTGTTGATTTCGACTTATCATCATAAGATTAGATGATATATACTAAGATCCATTTTGATTATTTTTATTTTAGGTATTTCAGATCCATTAAAATAGGATCTTGAAATCTTGATGTAAAGGCTATAAATCCTAAGAGTTATGAGAACCACAAGGGGGGGGGGAAACAGTCTAAGTACTGTGGTTCTATTCTTGAAGACCATGTAACTTTATGTCATCCTTTGGAAATATCAATGAAGATATCTTTACATCGAGTTTCTTTCACTTTGCTTGTTTAGTTTTCATCTCCTTTTCATTTCCAGGTTTATATATATTCAATGACAGAAGGATGTCATCCCATCTCTTCATTGGTATATTAAGCTTAATACATTGCTTCTGATGTTTATCTTAATGCCATTAGTGCATTCATAAACTAAAGCTGCAAGTATTTACTTGTTATGTCTGGCCATATACTATATGCAAACTCATGTATGTTTCTGTTAGTATGATAAGCGCTTACCTATCATTACTGACCATTCACATATGTTGTTGTATAAGTATTTCTGTTAGCATAATGAGTCCTCTCCATGTTTCCACATATTTATGTAAACCTCTGAGAAACATAGTTGAAAGCCTTGGTCTTTCAAGTGATTTATATGTTTCTAAATGGATGTGAGTTTGTGATGTCATCCGATTTGATCCTTTTCTCCTCTACATTATTGATATATTTAAGTTACCAAGCTTACTCTCGTCTACAGTCAGGGAGTGATTTCTTGGAGTGATAACAAAACCAAGCATTGAGATGACTTGGCAAATGTGACGTTAATCCCATCCACCCTACCCGATTATATCCTGCCTCTGGTCGGCACGGTGAATCGTGACAGTGTCCCCAAGGACTTCGACTACAACTTGGTCACTGCATACCTCCTGAAGGGGATACGCACAGGCAAGCCTCAGCCAGATAAGATCATGACACTAAATATCAACGACTTCAACCTAGTGGATTGCAATAACTTCAACATGCTTTCCCCTCACAGGTATTTGACTAGGAAGAAGGGGAAGAAGTTGAGGATAATCCCCCAACCATGGACTATGGACCTTGCGCAGTCCACTATTATGAACGTGATGAAAATACCCCATTTTGGAAGGCACCAAGAGGTTAACGCATGCGTTAAGATCTTGCTGTCGAGCTTCCATGGAGGTTACCTGTGGCAAGACAGACACATCACCGTCAACCCGACGGTGATCCATCGGATCACCAGATTGAGCATGCAGGGACCAGACCCGCAAGACTTTTACCCTGGAAAGGCTGCAGACTACACCCTGGCACAAAATATTAAAGATACATATGACGATGTGGAGAAGGGGAAGCGAGGCTATAAGGTAGCCTCCATCTAGAATGGCACAGTGTGCCTTGCTTGCCAGTTTATTGTTGGTAAGCTACTCTGGAAGAACAGACCCACACAAGTCACAGGGTTTGTCGTTGACCTCGCAGGAAAATGCGTGGAAGAACTATAGATGAACTGGGAAAAGTACTTAGTGAACCAGTTAGACCAAGACTGCCATGAAGCTTAGGATCAAGGCTATGAGTTCCATTTTAATTGGCTACTGATCCTCATCGTGTTCACTAGTTGGGAGATGCCAGAAGGTGCGACCTTCCCTAACATCGATCTGTTTGAGCCATTAGCTGCGAAGTTCACCACACTCTCGTATTCGAGTGATATGGTAAAACAATGGCAGTCAAACATGGTGTTCCACACCTAATACCTGTAGTTAAAGAGGGATATTGAGGTTGTCCCTTATATAACGCTGAACACCCTGCACAGGTTCAGGCCATTTGTGAAGTTCCATGCAGTCAGACATTTTATCTACATCATTGCGCGCGAAGATGAACACAAAGAAGTACTACAGAGTTATTACAAACTCACAGAGGAGGACCTAGAAGAAATAACTAAGGAATGGCCTGCAGAGCTCCTTATCCCTATTGACCCTGCAAAACTGGCCGATCCTGAACTAATCAGAAGCTCGATGGTCACTCGTGAAGGGAATGATACACCTGGAACTAGTAGAAGGAAGAAGACATAAGAGGTCCAGGAGCTGAGCAGTGCATCGGAAGAAACTACTTCAGAATCACCTGGAGGAGGAGGTGATGATGTAGTAGATAAATAAGAGAACAATGAAAAAGAAGATCAACATAAGCAAGGAAAAGTAACAAAGCCACAAAATTCCCCTGATGACGCAGAACCATCTAACAAAAGAAAGGTTTCTCCCATAAAACCCACATCGTGGAAGAAGTCAAAAGCTAGTAAGACCAAGTTGCAGACTATGCTCACGCTTGATGACTTCGACTTCATCATCGCAGCTGTATCAGATGCCTCGAAAGATCTTTTGTAGAGAAATGAAGCTAAAAAAGAGACCATGTATGAAAGAATTGAAGCAGAACCACGAGGGGTACATCAGGCCCTTCACTCTAGCCATGCATTGTCCACTGCGCCCCCGCCATCAGAAGAAAAAGAGTTGGGATATGAACCTACCCAACTCCGCAGACTAGCTAATGCGACTGAAGCTCGCCTTCGTCATGCACATGAAGAAATAGAATAGGCCATAGTGGCCTTGAAGTAGGCACAAGAGGCAGTGATAGAGCAACGTCGAGTTGCGCAGCAGGAGAAGGACAACCTCCAAGCAAATTTTGAAGAGGAGAAAGCGCAGATACAACATGAGAAAGAACAACTGCTCGTGGAGCAGGTTGGAGTAAAAGAAGCAGTCAACAGAGCACTTCACTCTGTGATGGGCTTAGAGAAAAAGGATGAAGACCCAGTGGAGCATCAAGTAGCGCAGCTTGCTGAAGCCATCCATCAGCTTCAACAAAGAATTTAAACAGACCTAGAGCTACAAACAATACCAAGTACTCTGCAGGATGTTCGAGACCAAAGAGAAGCCACTGCCTGGAACGCAGTTGAGAGGATCACATCATTAGCTTTGGAATGTAAACAACTTAGCAGTAGAAGTGTGTGGACTTATGAGCGAATTACTGAGGACCCTGAACTGAAGACACCGGAGTCACAGGTCCAGGAGGAAAAGAAACAAGCGACGACAGTACAGGCACAGTTAAAGCTCCTGTCAGTAGTTGAAAGAATGAAAATATCCTAGGAACAACGCACTGCTCAGCAACAGGTCCACACCATATAGAGCAAAGTCATGGAAGTGACCGAGAGGCTCCAACCAATCTAGGATGAAACTTGCCAACTATTTGAGGAGATTGAGGGTCGAGGAGAAGAGTTGGAACAAGTAGTCACTTCAGTAGAACAACGCTTAGAGGGACCTATGAATGAGGCATTTATTCAAGAGTTCACCGAGCAGGAGACCTTGGTGAAGTAGTAGGTCAAAGCAGCTCGAGCTAGGCTAGAGGATTTTGAGGCGGAGCTACCCAGATTAGAGTGACTCGGTACAAGTCACAGGTGAGTGTTGGGGGCATGTTGGCCCTTAACCAAGTTTTGGAGATCCTTGGTCAGGTTTGACCTATTTTGGCACTTCGACAAGCTGTCGAAGGCAGAGTGCAAGTCGAAGCGGAGATCGCGGGATCTCAACCCCTTGTTTAGGGATTTTTTGGTTTTGGGATTATGTAACAGGTATGGGAATGTCGGCCCATGGGTTTACCCATGTTTGGGCCCATTTTGTAATGTATAAATAGAAAGCTAGGTGATGTAAGTAGGCAGTGCTAAAAGGGCAAGTGAAGGCGAGTGTGCTAAGTGCAAGTGATAGTTGTAAATTCTTTGTGCATACTGTGTGAGGCTTGCAAGGCTAAGTGAAAGTGACTGTAAGAGGCTGTGTAAAGGCTTTGTGCTATAACCTAACTCGGGGAGGGAGGATCTGGCGGAGCGCACACAAATATGCTGTCCTATGTGGAGTAGGACCTTGTGGCTCTGTGCATGTAGATGATTGACAGAAGACAATAAAGAGAAGAAGAGTTGGTGGACGTAGCCCCAGGCTGGGGGTGAACCACGTATATCCTGTGTTGTGGTTGCTTTGTGCATTATGGTTGTTTTATGGTTCATATGATTAATTCTTAGTGCAATGATGTATGCTTAGATGAATACGATAGCTTAGTGCCTAATGATGTGAATAAGATGCTAGATCTGACATATGTTGATGTCCTTAGTGCTTGAATGTGTTGAATATTGTTGAATACTACACTGCGCTGTAATTAGAGTTTATCTGCACTGTAGATAAATGTTAAGTACTAATGAATGACAACCGCTAAGTTCTCTGTTAAGGCACTGTACTCACAGATCTGTGTCCTAGCTAGGTTGCAGACATCTGAGTCATGCAACCACCCCTGCCTCTACCTCGGGTGAGACTTCATCTACTTCGTAGGTGTTGCTGGTAGTTAGGGTTTTGTTGGTGTGCTGTTGAAGCATTGAACCTTGGGTCTGCCCCTGTGCCAACACATGGTAGTGGAGAAGAGTTTTGTTGGTTGCATGGAGAGTGCAACTTAGATGGAGTTTTGTATATTATAGAGATGAGTTGTGAACTTGTTCTGGATAGTTGGGTGCACTTTGCTTAGGCGTGTCTATGTCGAGCTTCACCATATGCACTTGTTGAGACATGTGGTAGACTTCCCAAAGTTTGGAGTGTAGCAATAGGTCGGTTCGACAGGTTATGAGGAGGTGGGATTGGTACCTTGGTGCTGAAGACAACTAAGGCGTGGACAACGAGTCTGGTGGAAGTAAGAAGACTTGGATGTGGCACAGATATGTGACTTAGCCGAGTTTGGAAGGGGATCGATCTTGATATTGAGCCATAACAAGGAGGTTCGATACATGATGTTTCACGATTAGACTTGGTGGCTTGGGCGAGTGCAAGCCTAGGACAAAAGACTTGAAACATGGGTACAACTAAGAGTGCCATTGGAAAATGTATGGTTGATTTTGAGTTCTTGCATTTCCTAAGTGTTGCGATGAGTTCTTTGAAGGGAAGTCAGATGAATTGGTGGTTCAAGTGCAATCTGTTTCCGTGGTGAAAACTGAAAAACTCGAGGTTGTCTCAAGTGGTGTAGATTTCAAAGAAATGATGTAGCAGTTGGGACACTGTGACTTGGGTGAATGTGTGGAGATCTTGGGGTGACTAGCTTGGATGAGTTCAGTGGTGGATTTAGGTAGATTGGGATGAAACCATGGAGGTGTCTTGAGGAAGTTTCCTAACTCTTTGATGAGGCACATTAGACAGGTCGTTGTGGTGAAGTAGGCAGTGAAGTCTAGATGTGTCAAGTTTGAAAGGATGGATGAGGTGCTTTGGTGCCTTAGACATATTTGTTGAGTCATCCAGTGACTTGATAAGTCGCAACAAAAATTCCAGAGTTTGAACACTTGTAGAGGTGCAATGCAGTTTCATTCTAGGAGAAGGATAGAGTCAATAAATAAGTCGACGAAGAATTGTTGACAGTCAACCTGAATAGGTAGGACGCATACCAAGTGACTCGGGAGGTGTTTGCTTGCCTTTGGTATGGGAAATTGGATGAGGTAGAGTGCTGCTTGGTGAATTTTGGATGATTGTGTTATGACTCAGAGATCCAGAGGGGTTCATTGGTTGAGAATGGTAGAAGTATTGGTTAGACCGTGCCCAATGCATAAGAGTTCTTTGGGGTGACTCATTCTACTTGGAGCACTTTGAAAATTCGTTGGGACGTTTGAGGAGTGTGAATGGGTTGGCCACAGTCATTGTAGATGTTGATTTGCAGAGAGGTAGATGCAATAACAAGGCCAGGTGGTGAAGTAATGGGGAAAAAAAAGTCTAGACATACAATTATTGGTGTAGATGGGACTATTCATATCTAAAGACACAAATAAAGGGGATGGGGAGAATTTGACCAAGGAAACCAATTTTTTTGACTTGATTGTAGTTGAGTCGCAAGGGTAGAGTTGGTTGGACATGTATAGAATAGATGCATGGTGATTTCCTTTCACTTTTCACAGACTTGGATCTGGAACAGATAGTGTGTGGTTGTATAAGATTGGCTAACTATGCCACGAGGTGGGAAATGGAATCAAGGTGTTGTGGATGACTTTGTTTTGGGGTGACTTTATAGTGAAACAAGGTGAGGGGTGACCTTGCCTTGATCCGACGATGTGTGTGGATGAATTGAATTGTGAAAGGAAGTGACCAATTTGTGCATGAGGGTGTGTAGACTCAAGGAGTGTGATAGTTGGACCAACCAATCAACTAGTTCACGTCTTGGGCGAGAACAACATCATGACAAGGGGGTTGAGAGTATGGATGTGCTAGTAAGTTTGGAGGCACAACACTTGGACATTGCAAATGATCTCCGTGATGAATATTGGATGTGGCAGTAGTGAGGCAAGGGTGGACACTTGCCTTAGTATTTCGAGTTGGACGGAGTGACAGAGATGCATAAAAAAAAAAAAAGTTCGGGCATGGGGAGACTCATCTCAAGACTTGGACAGGACAATTGGATTGATCACCCAACTAGTGAAAGACTTGAGACACATAATGTGCGTGGACATGGCAGAGATAGTTGAAGTAAAGCACAACAATAGTTCATAGGAGTTCAACACTTAGACATTATTCATGTTGTAGCAACGGTTGAAGAAACTATTATCACTCCAAGAAATCACTCCTTGACTGTAGATGGGAGTAAGCTTGGTAACTTAAATATATCAATAATGTAGAGGAGAAAAGGATCAAATTGGATGACATCACAAACTCACATCCATTTAGAAACATATAAATCACTTGAAAGACCAAGGCTTTCAACTTTGTTGCTTAGAGGTTTAAATCAATATGTGGAAACATGGAGAAGACTCATTATGCTAACACAAATACTTATACAACATCATATGTGAATGGCCAGTAATGATAGTTAAGCACTTATCATACTAACAAAAACATACATGAGTTTGCATATAGTATATGTCCAGACATAACAAGTAAATACTTGCAGCTTTAGTTTATGAATGCACTAATGGAATTAAGATAAACATCAGAAGCAATGCATTAGGCTTAATATACCAACGAAGAGATTGGATGACAACCTTCTGTCATTGAATATATTTAAACCTGGAAATGAAAAGGAGATGAAAACTGAACAAGCAAAGTGAAAGAAACTTGATGTCAAGATATCTTCATTGATATTTCCAAAGGATGAAATAAAGTTACATGGTCTTCAAGAATAGAACCACAACCCTCATAATGTTTCCCCTCCCCTTGTGGTTCTCATAACTCTTAGGCTTTATAGCCTTTACATCAAGGTTTCAAGATCCTATTTTAATGGATCTAAAATACCTAAAATAAACATAATCAAAATGGATCTTAGCATATATGATCTAATCTTATGATGATAAGTCGAAATCAACAACTTTCATCATTATTTGGCAGCTTGCTGGTGAAAAAAACAGATTTCAAAATTTGTCTTTAATGGCTGGGTGATTTCTGTCACGCACAGAAATGCCATTTGGCTTCATTCCTTCATCAAATTCCTTCAAAACTGGAACACAAAGGTGATTTGGATGCCTTTAATTATTATCTTGGAATAGAAACCCCCTTTGTGCCATTTGGAACGAAAAAATGGATATCTGTGCAAAAATAAGCTCGATCTTCCAGTCCCTGCGCTTTCTTCAGCTTACGTGCCTTAAACAGAGTAGGATAAGCTGCCAAAAGTCTAGGGATTCGACAACTAACAATACCTTTGTGAACCCTGATAAGCTGCCGAAAATTCTGGAAATATTCCTCTCAAATATTCACCTATATATCTCAAATAAAAACATTTTTTGGAAAACTGAGAGAGGTTTGGATGTTTGTTAATATTGTTTTGTTGTGAGGAAAAACCTCTTTCAGTTATTGGAGTTTCATTTTCATTTGCCCGGGATATTCATTTCAAAAACATGTGTCAAACAGGGAAATTCTGAGATCCAAAAATTAGGGCTTAGAGATGAATTCGATTCTTCCAATATTTGACACCTGTAGGAAAATTGAGAGAGGTTAGTGTTATTTGATGTGTTAGTAACAAAATATCTTGTCTGTTTCTCAAAATGATTCTCTAGTCACTCATAATCATCATTTGAAAATGATGACTCAGCACAGTAAAAACAGACTCTTCTGCACTTTCGGCAGCTAATTTGCCCTTGAAAATCTGATTTAGTTGTTGAAAGCCCTGACTTTCGGCAACTCACAACACTGTAAAATTACCATTTAGCTGCCGAAAGCTAAAATTTACTTTTGGTCTATTTTATGAGGTGAAATCCTCATTTTATTGAATTGATATGATTATAAGCCTTTCTCAAAGACTTCATGACTTTCAAACCTAAAAATAAATCTTCTACCTAAAGCTACTCTTATCATGTGATTTGGAAATAATTTTCAAGTAATTTTTGATCGCTAACTTTCAAGTAATTTTTTATCGCTAACATAAACAACAACAAGACAATGTGTGATCGTCACAGTAGGACAATGGAAACTTGGGCATTGCAAATAGAGTTGGGGAAGAGACATATTTCCAATGTAGTGAACATATTGTTTGCACACAACTTTGGGCAGAGAGCAGTGTGGATGGTTGCACAGGGTTGCAGATGATTATGTTGTGAGTTGGAAGCTTGGGGTTTCCACTTTTCAAGGAAACTTGGGATTTCCACTTTGGTAGAATTTGGGGTTTCTAGCAGACTTAGTTGCTATGGGCCCACGAGTTCGGGAAAATATTTGGAGATGACATATTTTGTGTGTGTTTCTAGGAGGAAAACGAATTTTGGTGGGGGAGGATGTAAGGCCTTCAGTGAGGATGGCATGTATACCTTTTCTTGATTGACATAGATGACGACGAGACGTGGGACTTGGGGTTGCCAGAAGAAGATGAGAGCACCCCATCCTCATATAGGTGTGGATTGGGAAGACTTGGGAACATGCCCAACCAAGTGGACCAACACACCCACTTATGCGAATATGAGTGATGATGACGTGTTATGGGGAGTGAGGTAGATCAAACGTATGGAGCAAGCTGAGTGAGGATCCAGCATGGATGTATGGGAAGACTGGAACAAGCAAACACATGACGTGCCACAGTTGGGCACAACGAGTCGGCTTGGGAACACAAACGCCCTATATCCCTTGGTTTATTCAGGAATGTGGGTTAATTAGGTTTTATTCACCCTCATAAGCCCAACATAAGGAGTTGGTTGGCCCCTAATATTATAATAAGGGGAGAGCCATCTCGAACTGCTACATGCTAGTCATAGAATTATATAGAAAAGAACAATCTCAACAATTGATGTTTCTCCTAATGTTTCCAATTTGGGAGGGAAAAGTATATGTTCTCCCTTGGTAACACTTAGCATGTGGAGTCGACTCATCAGCTTGCCTAAAGATGTGATAGTTCACCCAAATATATGCGACCTTTGGGGCGATCCTAAATGTATATATGAGGTGAGTGGAGAGCAGTTGAGGACACAAGTGGGCATCACAGATCATCACACACATTCACCGCAGATCTGAGGAATATTTGGGGATAGGAGGTGAGCTCCTCCCACGGGGCCGAGTTGCACCTTGTGACTTGTGCTTCCTTGTGGAACTCGTGTGAGGACAATAGGGTGGGGCGAGTTTCCTTGAGTTGATTAGGTGGTCGGACAGACTTGGATTTTGGGGTGAAGATGCGATGATGTGAGAGTGCATGAGAAATAGATTGGTTCGGTTTGAGGTGGGAATAAAGTTGGAGTGTGTTGCAGTCTAAGGCAAGAAGATGCGACATATGAGTCTTTGTGTAAAAAATCTACGAAGTCTGGATAGTTTTGTTGTATGGGGAGAGTCGTGAGACTCTCCCATCTTTGTAACTAGGACAATAACGCCCTCTTTGCATTGTATTGTATTGAATATGTTTCACGATATAATAAACTAGGAAAGGTGTTAGGAACTGCTGGTGTCTCCTATACTATATCTGTGTCTCTTGTATTTCACATGTTTGTTCATTGTATACCAGAATGATGATCCAGGTGGATATTGGTGGCCACCCACCTATTCTAACTGGCTCCTCTTGTCTGTTTTTAGTTCAAAACATTATTTTTTTCTTCTTTGTAATTGTGGGTTCTACACTTCTAGGGATGTTTTAATCCCTACATATCTTCCATGTGGATACGAGTGGCCTCTCACCTAATCCAACTGGCTTATTTTGTATGTTTTCATGTCAGCACATCTTGGTGTACTTCAAGGGCCATTTTGGAGCCCTAAATAGTGTTTTTTTGGATCTCCATAGTTAAATTGTAGACAAAGTTAGATTTTGATGACATAATGTGTAGTTCTCTGAAATATCTTTCCAACGGGCTATCAAACGCCTAAAATGAAGGTCGTATGCAAAAGTTATGACCTCGAGAAGTTGAGGTACCAACTTACCCATAGGGGTCCACATGAATTTTGGTGTTTCACCTCCTAGGGTTAGGGTTTTGGATGTCTAGGGTTTTGGAATTCATGAGTAATATAAAAAAGGCCTCTGGAGCCTCATTGTAATTTTTCTGCTCAGACGGATGTGCGTAGCAGCCACATCTCTTGTCAGAGATAGCTACCACCATTCGAGCAATTGTTTCAATTCTGCAGTTTTACAGTTTCAACCTATTTCATTTATTCAATAGAAGATATTGTTCACTAGATATCTGTATTGTTCTTCATATATATGTGTTTATTGTATTCATTCTGTTAATCAATTTGTTTCTCTCCTAAATTCAGATCAATGGTATCAGAGCGATCTGGTCTTCATTTATTTTCTTCGTGCATGTCCCTGACAAGATCTGGGTACAAGAAGTTGGGAATCGAACCAATCGATCCGTTGCAAGATCAGTCGCGTCGAGCCTGACAAAAACCCATGTGATATTAAAACAAATATGATGGAGCAGGAGATCCTACTAAAATTTTGCTCGAAGAAGCCCTTGCACAACAAAGGAACCACAAATGACGAAATGATGTACAACTTTGCGCAGATCCTTTGAGGACTACCCATAGGAGAAGCATCTTCATCAAGCAGCCATGCAACCCCCTTCAAGGTACATGTAAATTTTTATGTTCAATTATTTAAAGGACTGATAAATGCAAATGTTGTAGATAATGGTTGAATTTGCTCGAAGGGTATTTTTCGGTCCACAATTTTTCCGATAGGGAAAAGATTACTTTTGCACTCCTCAAGGCCATCCTACATGTTAAGGACTAGTGGGATACTTACTCTAAGAAAAGGACCATAGAGGAATCTACAATATTTTTGGTTGCCACTACATGGGATTCCTTCCAGGACACCATTAAAGAACAATACTACCTTGTTGGAAGCTATGAGGACTAGTACATGAGATGGACCAGACAATACCAGATTTCACCAATATTTTCCATACCCTGCACACCAAATTGGGTATAAAAGACTCTGAGAGACATGTGGTGCTCAAATTCCGTGGCTGTTTTCATAGATACATTCAAACAGAAATGGAGTTTCTAGAGATCACCTCATTGGGCACGACTTATAGATACATTGTCAAGATCGAGCATAAATTTAAGCAGAAGAGGCGAGAGATTGGATCTGCAAACTCCTCACAGCCGAAGAAGGGAAAAGGTGGCCCCAACCCACACAACAAAGGAACAAGCCGAGATGGCCACTCTAAAGAAAACCAGTCCAAGACGCAACACAATAAGGGCAATGAGAAGATGAATAAGGACACAGGAAAATGGTGTGAGTACCATAAAATCCCTTTACACAACACTAAATAATGCCGCTCCGAGCAGTCACTTGTGGCTGAGTTGAAGGATTTCGAGTCAGAGGCCGATTCTGATTCCAAATAAAATCTAGAAGGAGGGAAGAAGATTATCGACGTTGAATATAGTGCCATTGTCACTACCACCAAAGTCTAGCCAAGCGAACCAGAAGAACCAGAGGAAGGGGAACGCCTGTTTCACTCACAAATGTGGGTAAAGGGGGCTCCACTTCATTTCATTTTCGATAGCGATAGTCAGAAGAACATGGTATCAACAGAGGTCATCAAGTGGCTGGACCTGCTGATGACACCACACCCACAACCCTACACCATCGGTTGTCTTCACCAAGGGAGAGATCTCCGTGTCAGCCAACAGTGTCGTATGCCCTATGGCATCAAGCCTTTCAAATATGAGGTATTGTGTGATATTTCTCCCCTTGAAGTTTGTGATGTTCTTTAAGGACAACCATATTTGTGGAAGCATCATGCCATGTATGAATATAAACCCCGCAGTGTTATTATTACTTTGGGTAGACAATTGTAAAAGATACTAGAGGTAGCGCCACCTACCGCTATTTCTTTAATCTCTGCTAAGCAATGCAACAAGATCATTTCACAGACCGTAAAGTTCGTCTTCTTTTTGATTCATGCTCATAGTAATCAGAAGGTCATCGCCACATCTGTAGCATCTATATAGACCCTCTCTTTGCAACAGAAGCAAGTGAACGAGATCGTGGAAGAATACAAAGAAATCTTCTCCTCACCCACTGAGGTACCGACGCACTACCAAGTCAAGAATCCAATTGATCTGACCCCCGATGCACCTCTACCTAATGGACCACTCTATGATTTCTCGCTGATGGAAAATGATGAAATCAAGCACCAGATCCAAGAGCTTCTTCAAAAGGGGCACATCAGACCCAACTCCTCCCCTTGCGGTAGCCTGATTATGTTGGTGCAGAAGAAGGACGAGACTTGGTGAATCTACATTGATTACAGAGCCTTAAAAAAAATCACAGTCAGGAATTGGTACCCAATTCCCAGGATTGATGAACTTCTTGACCAACTCAAGGGGGAACAATTCTTCAACAAGATTGACCTAAAGTATGGCTACCAACAGGTTCCCATTGAACCAACTGATGTATGGAAGATAACCTTCAAATCTAAAGAAGGTCTCTTTGAATGGATGGTCATGGCCTTTGGCTTAACAAATGCACCAACCAATTTCATGAGGTTGATGGATGATGTATTGAGACCCTTCACCAACTCTTTTTTGGTGGTCTATTTGGATGACATCCTCATCTTCAACATAATTTGGGAGGAGCACATGCGACATATTCAACATTTTTTTAACACTCTGCGGCAACACAAGCTATATGCCAACTTGGAAAAATGCTCTTTTGGCATGAACATGGTCCAATACTTGAGCTAAATTGTTGATGAGTATGGGGTACATGTTGATCCATATAATATCCAAGTCATCTGTGACTGTCCATCCTCGACCACACTAACCGAGCTTCAGAGCTTCTTGGGACTGGCCAACTTCTACCGACGGTTCATGTTGGGATTCTCCCATACTGCATGGGCCCTCAGCTAGGTGACCAAGGGTGGTGGCAAGGAAACGTTCATGTGGGGGAAGGAATAACAACAAGCATTCGATGATCTGAAGCATCACTTGTGCTCATCTCCAATACTCTCATTGCCTGATCTAAAACAACTGTCAGAGATTGAGACTGATGCATCTGACTATGCTGTAGGCACAATTCTCACTCAAAACGATCATCCAGTGGCATACCATAGTGAGACACTCTCAGATACTTTCCCGAAATACCCCACCTATGACAAGGAAATGTATTCCATTGTCCAATCCTGTCTCCAATGGAAACATTACATTCTAGGAAAGGAGATGATCATCCACACTGATCACATGCCTCTGCAGTTCATACAGACACAGGGAAAATTGCAGAACGATCACCATCAGAAGTGGTCCACCTACTTGTAATAGTTCCATATCAACATCAATTATAAGACATGGATATCAAATCATGTCGTTGACTGCCTCAGTCGACCTCTCGTGGCTGCACTCATCACTGTGATCCATTCCTGTGGACATGAGGCATTTGAGTGGCCCCAACTTTATCAACAATATCCGAACTTCGCCACCACCTATCAACTCTTGGGTACATGAACGCCTGCCACCGATTTTCACATCTAGGACAAACTATTATGCCATCTGGGCCAACTTTGTGTTCCTACAAGAGAGCATGCAAAGTTTATTTGGGAAGCCCACTACAGTTGGATGGCAGGACATTTTGGCGTGGAGAAAACTGTGGCCGTTCTTAAGAAACATTTTAATTGGCCAAAAATTTGATAGAACATCAACAAGTATATCATATCTTGCACTACCTGTGCCATTACCAAGCCAACCATCAAGAAGCAAGGATTATACACCCCTCTTCCTGTTGATTTTTCATAAGCATTAGGTTAAGCACGAAGTTCATTCCATTTTAACATTTAACCATAACCATAAATGTTGCAGCGACCAATATCACAAGAAGAAGCACCATGCACAAGAACACAAAATGTATCATGGGAAACCCTTCTCAACAAGGGAAGAAAACCCAGCCAAATCCTTTGCTATAATCTTCAAGAGAAAGACCTTTGCCACCAAAAAATACCTAGCACACAATAGGGTGCTCAAACCCTAGAACTCTAGTGCCCAAGAGAGTGCAGACCTTTTTCCAAGTAGATGTACTTGCTAAAATTTCCAAACTCACAAGGAAGATATGATTCTACAATGGTGAATCATCCCTTACTTATATTAGACTTGACCGATCAACAAAGGCGTCTATTGGCTCAGCAAGGCCGACCTCTCTAAGTCAAATATACTATTATTATTATTATTATAATTAATATTAATATTAATATTAATTATCTTTTACATTTATTATTAACCATATTAAGGTGGGGCTGATCTGTACCCTTTACATAATAATTAGGGTTACAGGTAGGTCCGACTCTTGAAAAATATATAGAAAAGGATTTGATATACCCACTAGTGCTCATCCACTAGGGGCACATCCATAGGGATGTCATAGCTCTGATTCACTTACATTACATAGAAGAACCCGATCTTCACACGTTCACTTGTGCTCGTCCACAGGCACATCCACTCTATAGATTTGCTTTCCCACTGCCACCGACAGGAGAATCATCTGGAGTCTTCTTGTCAACTCTGCTATTCAAAGGAGGCTAATACATCATCTTCATTTGTGTTCTCATGACGATGCACCCAACACTTTGGGATTTCACACGTTCACCTTGTGCTTAGCCACATACACGTCCTAACTCAATAGATCACTTTTCGACTGGATAATCATCTAGAGTTCTTCTAAACTCTCTTGATGGAGGAGGTCATCTCTACATTCCTATCTCTGTCCCAGGCAGGAACCATGAACCCTTCTTAGGGTCTTTCTCTTAGGTTTGTAAGTTGAGAGAAAGGCTTCACATAGATGCAATGATCCACACCTCACAGGTTTGTAAGCTGCAGAATGTCTCACATAGCTGCATTCATCAACACTTCCTACTCCTGAGAAGCCTTGGGAATCCATCTTAATGGATTACATGTATGTCCTTCCGTCCACCAAGAAAGGCAATGACTGCATATTTATGGTCGTTGATTGGTTTTCAAAGATGGCCATCTTCACAGCCTGCAAGAAGAGTATCACAACGACATATACTTCCAAGATATTATTCGAACAACTATGGGTCCATTTTGGGATACCACAGACCATCATCTCTGACCGGGACAACAGGTTCCTCAACACATTTTGGCCGAGTCTCTGGTCACTGTTGGACACCAAGCTCACTAAATCCACTGCTTTCCACCCCCAAATAGATGACCAAACAGAGGTCATCAATCAGATGATTGTGCACATCCTGCACATGTACAACTCTAAGCATCCATGTACATGGGATGAGAGTCTCCCATATGTTGAACACAGTTACAACAAGGCTCTCGATAGCTCCACCGACCATAGCCCATTTTAGGTGGGGCTGAGATTCCAACCCTTGGGTCCCATTGATGTTGCACTACCTCTTGCCACCACACAGACAAACTCTTCCCTCTTAAGTCTGAGACCGACAAAGCCACCTGATTCATTAAGAGGATTCAACACATCTGCGAAGAGGTCCAAGAGATTTTGCAGAAATCCAATGCTAAGTACAAGAGTGCCATGGTCAACATAGGGTACCGCACCAATTTCAGGTTGGAGACAAATTCTGGTTACATTTGTAGAAGGAGCATCTCACAGGGCCCCATTGGAAGCTCCGCCCACTTCGCTATGGGCCTTACACTATCACCAAGGCTATGGGTAACAATGCTTTTGAGCTCAACACTCCACCCTTCCTTGGCCTGCACCCAGTGTTCAATGTGGACCTCCTTCGACCATATTTTCCACTATTATTGGACACCTCAACGATTGCAGGACAATTGAAACCAACATATCTCAACCCTAACTACATGGAACAAGCCTCCACTGATCATATAGTGGGAAAACAAGTCAAGGGAACTCGCCGGCAGAGGATCCAACTTTATCGGGTTGTCAAGGCAGGGAAGCTCCTACACCAAGGCAAGTGGCTCACCCAAAGCCAAATCCTAAAGAAGTTTCCTCACCTGATGGGGCAACTCAATGCAATGAATACCATTACTTCCTAAGGGGGCAATATTGATCTAGGTGGATATTGGTGGCCACCCACCTATTCCAACTGGCTCCTCTTATCCATTTTTAGTTCAACATGTTCTTCTGTACTTCTTTGTAATTATGTGTTCTACACTTCTGGGGCTGTCTGAAGCCCTACACATATTCCAGATGGATACTGGTGGCCTCTCACCTAATACAATTGTCTTATTTTGTATTTTTTCATGTTAGCACATCTTGTTGTACTTCCAAGGCCATTTTGGAGCCCTAAACAATGCTTTTTTGGCTCGCCACAGTCAAACTGTAGACAGAGTTAGAGTTTGATGATGTAATGTGTAGTTCTCTAAAAGGTATTTCCAACGGGATATCACATGCCTAAAATGAAGGTCGTATGCAAAAGTTACGACCCCAGGGAGTTGAGGTACCAACTTACCCATAGGGGCCCACATGACTTTTGGCATTTCACCTCCTAGGAATAGGATTTTGGATGTCTAGGATTTTAGAATTCATGAGTAATATCAAAAAGGCCTCTGGAGCCTCATTGTAATTTTTTCTACTCAGACAGATGCGCGTAGCAACCACATCTCTTCTAAGAGATAACTACCACCATTCAAGCATGTGTTTCAATTATGCATTTTTACAGTTTCAACCTATTTTATTTATTCAATATAAGATATTGTTCACTGGATATATGTGTTGTTCTTCATATCTCTGTGTTTATTGTATTCACTATGTTAACCAGTTCGTTCCACTCCTAAATCTGGATCAAATGACCAAGTGTTAAGAGTGTTAACAAATTGTCTAGGTATACAAGTGAGTTGCACAAAAGTAGGAGTGTGACTCACTCGTAGCTTAGAATGGAGTATGGGTATGCTCAAGGTGAAGAGACATAGTCTGGATGAAGTAATCTTGGTATTTCCAAGCAACCAAGTGATAACCATCTCAGTGCTGCACACCCCAGGAGGTGTACGTTCACAATATTCGGGTAAGCATCTTGTGGGGATGTGGCATTTGATGTATTAGATGATATACTTATTATAGATTATTATAATATAATACAAATGTGAATGTTGTGCGAGACGTATTAGAGGATATTTGTAGTATGAATTGAATATGAAAAGGTTAGTGCAACAATATATAATACTAAATTAATAAGTATATTACAAATTTCTAACTACTAATTAAAATATTATATAATAATTATATAATATTACAAATTAATTACTATATGATATAATAATATTATTATATATAATAATAATAACAATACATTATTAATATAATGAAAACATACATTATTATTGATATATAATAATAATGGAAATATAATAAATAAATCGTAATAGATATCATACAATAAATAACAAAAATACTAATAATATAAAATATTCCATATTGAGTATTTCAAAGATATTGAACATATATCGAGATGATCTCACCAATATTTTAACTAAGCTGAGGGGTACATATGGTTAAATATCACCAAATAGAAACATAACACATAATCATCCTTGAATTTTATATGTCCAACTCAACTATTATGGTTGACTGAATACTTTGAAATTTTATTAGTTATTGAATTTCCAACTCAACAAGCACGTTTTTTCTTATAAGGTTTATTTTTCCGACGAATATTGAAAGGGTAGCTTAGCAAATTATCCAAAACTTTAAACCATGAAAACCAATAATTTGCTTAAAGAAACACAAGTCAATTTATAATATAGAGAGTAAATGCAAAGTTGACTTTCTAGCAAATCTGATCTAAGGATTAAGCATAACAAATTCAGATTTGCAAAGAAATAGAAATTGAAAGAGAATTAAAATTGTGGGTAACTTTGCACTCCGTAAATATGTTCGGCTGATAAACAGATGATGAAGGTAACTTTTCAACCAACTTTGAGACCCGAAACTAGCCTTTTGGATCTGGAGAAGGCTCTCTCGGAAATGGCATAGTCTCCTCATGAGATATGACTTTGGGAGCAATGGCTAGATTTAAATACCTTTAAGATAATGGGTTCTGGTTATATTGGCGCAAGGAGGTGAACTTGGGCTATGGAGTCGATTTGAGGAAATGACAGAGATAAATGAACTAGTGACCGGACTTGAGAGGATAAGTCTAGAAGAGCAACGGTTTTCAGAGTAAAACCGAAATGAGGTGGGAGAAAACACAGGAAAGCAACTCAGGAGCGCCATTGCGGACAAATTCAAAGTTAGCTTGAGAGGAAAACATTTTGTCTAAGTGGCGCAGACAAGGGGCGCTGTACAACAAATTCGCAGGTTCGAAAATTCGTTACGAAATAGACAGTATAAGATATGAAATAAAAGGTAACATGAAACACATACGCAAATAAAGAGACACAATACATTTGACTATCACAACTAGAATATTTTCATCAAGTCACAGGACCTTTGCATTAAATTTTGGTTAAAAACTCAGATTACATACAATAGCAGTCGTTTACTCATTTTTCCAACCAACCCTGTCTACATAAAAATGATCCCCATATATAGAAATCT
This sequence comes from Picea engelmannii, assembly GCA_009831015.1. Lineage (NCBI taxonomy): Eukaryota > Viridiplantae > Streptophyta > Pinopsida > Pinales > Pinaceae > Picea > Picea engelmannii. The sequence continues at coordinate 26,045 of ML805304.1, forward strand.
AATGTCACCCTTGGCTATTAGGTTTGAGCTACTCTCTCCTGGAATCATGGATCCGTTTTCTTTGAAAGAGAGCAATAACTTCAATGGATTTACTAAAAATAGGAAACCCAACTTTTCCAAATCATAATCGTAACAGAGGTATTCTTTACAATCATTGATCATGATCAAAATTCAACCCTACGGTTGTGATAAGTCATCATTGGTACTGCTGGACACTCTGTCACCCCTGCACAACAAGTCTGCTACGCAACAATAACCTACAACAAAAAAACACAACAAAATGCGTAACAAACTGGGAAAATAGGCGTTAAATATGATATCTTAAATCACTGATAAAAAACGATTTTTAGAAATTGAGAGAGGTTTTTGTATTTAAGGTCTTTATAAAGAAAAACCTCTCTCGGTTTCTTGAAATTCATCTCCAGCTGGTTGGAATATGTTTCGCAAAACATGTCTCAAACAAGAAATCATGAAATCTAAAAAATAGGGCTCAAAGATTTGTTTGAATCTCCCAATCTGTGACACATTTTTCAAATATGAGAGAGTGTTTTATTATCTAGCTTGTTCTCAACAAAAAACACTCGAGGATTTTCAAAATTCCTCTATAGTTGGTTATAAATCGATCTTGAAGTTGACCACTAAACCAATAATTTGTGCAACGCGACCTGTAGCATGTGCACAGGAAAATCCTCTGCGCGAAAGCATCCTATGCGTGAAAACATCCCACTGTGCGACGAAATCCACTGCGCGAAAGCATCTTATGCACGACAACATCCCACTGCGCGAAAGAATCCTATGCGTGACAACATCCCACTCTGCGACGAAAGTCACTGCGTGAAAGCATCCTATCCATGAAAACATCCCACTGAGCGACGAAATACACAGCGCGATAACATCCTATGCGCGATGAAGTCCAGTGGGCGACAAAATCCTTTGAGCGGTAAAGCACTCTGTGCAGTGCGTTGAAAATTTTGCAGCGTGCAGTTGTAAATGGAAATGGAGATAATAAATGAAAACCTTCCTTTTGAAACTGACCCTTGGAGATGTTAGATGATGCCAGGCATAAAAACAATATGGGTGATAACATGCATGAATTTGCAAAATTGTTGACAAACTTCTAACCTTAGCCATGAAAATCATGGTGCTAACAGCTGGCTCCAATGGGGATGCTATCCTCTCTGTGAGGTAGCAAAGAATAGTAGACTAGGTGCCAATCCATTGGGATTCTCCCAAACTCAACTTTCCAACTGTAGCTTGTAACCTGCATCCGCTGAAAACCCCAAACTATATATGCTCTAAACTAAAATCTAAAACTAAGATGAAAATGAAAACTGCAGATTGCTAAAATAAATGCTCGTAGTATTGAGCTTATTCGCACTCCTACCTACTCTAATTGCTGAAAAAGATGCCAATCAAGTGAAATCAAAATGCCAATGCAACCATGTAGGCACTTTATCCACCTTTTGCTTTCTTTTCACATGCTTGTTCCAAGTCCTATTTACTGTTAATTCGTTCAAAAAATTATCTATAAATTCCAATCTCAAAAAATTAAAAACATCGAGGTTGTTTACTGCCTCCAACAAAATTGCAAATGGATCCTCCAAAACATGCATAAAACAACAATCATGTTTCACCCCTTCCACTGCATCCTTTTTTTCGTGCAATTCAACCTGTTGATTACCATAAAAAGGTTGAAAAAATTGTTGAGACTGCTGTAAATAACAATCTTTTGAATCATAAGACAATGCTGGCTGAAATGAAACCCATAGTGGCAAGCAATCCATATCTAACACTGATGTTGATTTACCATCATATTTATTTCTAAGCTGGTAGTTGATCACAGGTTGCAAATCTGAACTGAAATAACCTTCCATGTAATAAGCAGCACGATCATTAAATGCATGAGAAGGTTGTTGGTCTTCCTCACTGATAACAATTTTCTCATGTAAAACAGTCTCACTGTGAATGCAGTCAGACGTCTCTACTTCCTTTGTTATCTCATGATTTACTTTCAACAATTCAAAGGAAGAAAAACATAATGGAAGACAGTTTTCATTTGCAAGTCCACTGCTTTCTTCATATTCAACATCATGCCTGTAGGATTTCTGATTTGAAACATTATAAACATTTTGCTTCAACAATTCGAAAGATGCAAAACACAATGGCAAAGTTCTTTCATCTAATTCAAAACTTTCTTCATTTTCTTCACTGCTATCATATGCACATTTTTCAATTTCTTTGGATTGTTGAACATACTCATTTTCAGATTCATCTTCGACCAATGGCTGCAATTTTGAAATGACAAGACCTCCTACATAACAAGTAAAAGGGTCATCAAACACATGAGAAGATTGCTGCAATTTCTTGTAAGTTTGTTCTAGTGAATTAGTGTGATTTGGAATCAACACACATTCCTTTGCTTCAGTGATGATCTTGGAATTTTCTTTCAACAATTTAAACGAAGCAAAGCATAAAGGTAAAGAATTTACTTCAGCCGATTCAATACTTTCTTCATATTCTTCTTTGTAACTGTGATAGGTAGGTTGATTGCTCTCATTACACTGTTGAAAAGGAACATTTTTTGATAGAGAACGTATAGTTGGTTGTTCTAGGAAGTCAACATCATAACCATAATCATATTCATCATATATAGGCAAATCAACAACACCTGCAATGTCATCTAACAAGAAAAGGCTTGGGACATCCACCTGCTCTTCAACAAGCTGATTTGCAAATTCATTTTCTTGACTGTCTACACATGAATACATAAAACAATCAGTTTCTTGCTCATGATGACAAAGATCATGATGTAAATCCGCTTCTTGTTTATGCACAATATCATGTTCTTCTGCTACACCATCGTTCTCTGTATTAGCGACACTCTTTAAATTCTGATTTTGCAAACTTTGACATGCTTGAATATTGTCTTCCACTTCCTAAGCATTATTGAACATCTACTGCAAAGACGTAGACTTCCTCTCCATCAGAAGAAAAGATAAGTCTGATTGAAAGGTTGTTACATAATGGAGCATGGCAACAACTTCAAGAGGTTGGACTTCTTTAGGCAGTTTATAATAAAGACTAGCAAACCTCCTATTGAAATTTGAGATGTTTTCATCTTTCATTCTTCTCATGACATAAAACTCTGGAAGGAGTAGATTCCATGACTTTCTCTCACCCCAAAATCTACGGAAAGATTTCCTCAATTCATCCCACGAGCTAATCGACTGAGGCTGCAAATGTCTGAACCATGGTTTGGCATCTCCTTGTAAGGACTGAGAAAATTCCCTCATAGGCACATCATCATATTCAATCTCAAAAAGGTCTATAAAATGATCAAAGTCCTGAATATGTTTTTCAGTCGAATGTCCATCAAGCTCTCCATTGAACCTAGGAAGGTACTTATAATATTTCACAGGAAATTCATGAAGGATGGAAGGCAATTTAAGAGGATTGTATCTTTCTTGAATCTTGGAGGGTGCAAGATTAAGAACATAAGGTACAAGCTCGTCTTTGGTTTCATTAAGCTCACAAGAATGATCATGAACATTATATGGCTCAGAGGAAGGAGCTTGGTGAATATCGGTTATACAAGAAGAAGGAGGTATACCTACAGTTTGCAATGAAGGATATAGAAGGGTATATCTCTAGGTTTCATTTGAATGTAGTAAGTGAAGAAATATTCTTTTGAAAAACTCAGGAAAGGACAAGAAGATATTGATAAAACAAAAAAGTACTTCTTGAACTAAACCTAAGCTCGAGTACCTTATTTTTCCATGTTGCTCTTCCATATCTCCGTCAACAGGTCTCATTCTCCAGTGGAGTCTTTGAATCACATTCAAAGCTTGATTGGAGTCGCCATGAAAACTTTAGCTCTGGATTCTTCTACCATTGGAATCACATTCAATTGATTTTCTGATGTGTGGAGTCACCAGAGCAGAAATACAACCAATATGTGCCTAAGTGTCTACTTCTCTCGGACCTTAGAACTGAAACAATGTCGTTCTTCCCAGGGAAAATTTCATTCAATTCCGTCCCTGACAACGACGCCAGAATGTTAGCTCTCCGTAAATCTGTTTGGCTGATAAACAAACGATGAAGGTAACTTTTCAACCAACTTTGAGACCCGAAACTAGCATTTCGGGTCTGGAGAGGACTCTCCTGGAAATGGCGCGGTCTCCGCGTAGGATATGACTTTGGGAGCAATGTCTAGATTTAAATACCTTTAAGATAATGGGTTCTGGTTATATTGGCGTAAGGAGGTGAAAATTGGGCTATGGAGTCGATTTGAGGAAATGACGAAGATAAATGACTTAGTGACTAGACTTGAGAGGATAAGGATAGACAAGCAATAGTTTTCAGTGTAAAACTAAAATGAGGTGGGAGAAAACACAAGATTGCTGCTGTGGACAAATTCAGAGTTAGTTTGAGAGGAAAACATTTTGTCTAAGTGGCGCGAACAAGGGGCGTTGTACAACGAATCCACAGGCTAAAAATTTCATTCCAAAATAGACAATATAAGATATGAAATAAAAGGTAACAAGAAACACATATGTAAAGAAAGAGACACAATACATCTGACTATCACAACTAGAATCTTTTCATCAAGTCATAGGACCTTTTCATTAAATTTCGGTCAAAAACTCAGATTACATACAATAGCAGTCATTTACTCAATTTGCCAACCAACCCTGTTTACATAAAAATGATCCCCATATATAGAAATCTAATGTCACCCTTGGCTATTAGGTTCGAGCTACTCTCTCCTGGAATCATGGATCCATTTTCTTTGAAAGAGAGCAATAACTTCAACGGATTTACTAAAAATAGGAAACCCGACTTTTAAAAATCATAATCGTAACCGAGATATTCTTTAAAATCATTGATCATGATAAAAATTCGAACCTATGGTTGTGATAAGTCATCATTGGCACTGCTGGACACTCTGTCACCCCTACACAACAAGTCTACTACGCAACAGTAACCTACAACAAAAAAATGCAGTGGAATGCGCAACAAACTGGGAAAATAGGCGTTAAAGATGACATCGTATCTCACTGATAAAAAAATATTTTTAGAAATTGAGATAATTTTTTGTATTTAAGATCTTTATGAAGTCTCAGTTTCTTGAAATTCATCTCCAACTGGCTAGAATATGTGTCGCAAAAACATGTCTCAAACAAGAAATCATGAAATCTGAAAAATATGGCTCAAATATTTGTTTGAATCTCCCAATCCGTGACACATTTTTCAAATATGAGAGAGGTTTTTATTATTTGGCTTGTCCTCGGCAAAAACCTCTTGGGGATTTTCAAAATTCCTCTCCAGTTGGTCATAAATCGATCTTGAAGTTGACCACTAAAACAATAATTTGCGCAGCGCGACCTGTAGCATGTGCGCAGGAAAATCCTCTACGCGAAAGCATCCTATGCACGACATCATCCCATTGTGCGATGAAATCCACTGTGCGAAAGCATCCTATGCACGACAACATCCCATTGCATGACGAAAACCACTACGCAAAAGCATCCTATGCGTGACAACATCCCACTGCGCGACGAAAACCACTGCGTGAAAGCATCCTATGCGTGAAAACATCCCACTGCACGACAAAATCCACTACACGATAACATCCTATGCGCGATGAAATCCAGTGCATGATAGAATCCTTTGCGCGGTAAAGGGCTCTGTGCAACGCGTAGCAAATTTTGCAGCGCACTGTTGCAAATGGAAATGGAGATAATAAATGAAAACCTTCCTTTTGAAACCAACCCTTGGAGATGTTAGACGATGCCAGGCATAAAAACAATATGGCTGCTAACATGCATGACTTTGCAAAATTGTTGACAAACCTCTAACCTTAGCCATGAAAATCATGGTGCTAACAGGTTGGGAAAATGAAGACTAGTGTCCAACTCTACTTGGGTTATGAAGTCAACTTTGATCCCAAGTAAGCGCTTGTTATTTGTGAATAATTGAGGTTTGTAATCAATCAAATTGATGTGCACTATAAAACCCCAATGTAACACTTAAGAACTTGCAAGCCTATGGGAAATAATCCTTTAAATATTTACTTTCTAAAACAACTATAATGGCCTCTACTAAGAAATTTATCTACAAAGACAAAGAATCTAAGATGTCTATTGTCTAATGTAGAAATTTTGAAAATAAATGGCAGAAAGGGAAAGGATAAGCAAGAATCTTACCACCTTGATCCCCTCCAATGTAGCATATGAATTTCCTTTTGACCTTGTGTTATCTTATCCTCCATAAACCTTTAAGAAAACAAGAGTTGTTGGTGTTCCTAGGACAATGACTCCTCAAGAGAGATGTAAGAAATTTCTCACGCAAACTTAGAGCAAGAGATAGACAAGCTTTATTCCAATATGAACACTACCCTTCTAATTATTACCAAATCAAAATAAGGATTACTCGTCATAGGCCATCAAGGGTATAATCACCAAGCCACACATGAGTCTCATCGAGGAAAGTATAACCTCGGAGGAGGATTCCAACTATCAATACCTAACACCTAGAGTTTATCCAAAGGGTATTCAATACCTAATATAGAAACTTAATAATAGTCATTGATGGGAACACATCACATGTTACAAATAATACAATTCATTGACAATTGATCACCAAGGAGAGCTCAACCATTATCCATGGAGGCTGATACTCATATCCATTGGCTAGGAATACTTAGTGAAGAGGAAGCCATCCACAACATCTGCCTAGTAATATAATATATCAAGGATTCTATCACAATCAACTAGAACCATACCTCACACATTAATTGTAATTGCAATCGGGGGTGTTACAATTCTCCCTCCAATAGTAGGGCCATGGTCGTGGAGCCAAATGAACATTAAGTGTAAAATTTCTTTATTATGGGTTCTCATCTCATGCACCATATCATCCAATAATATGAAATAGTCATTGTTAGTTTAACCAATGTTATCATATAAGAAATAATAACATTTTCTTCAATTGATTTTTTATCATCATTTATCAAATGGTCAATATCTTTAGCATTGGAGGTGTCATAAAGTCATCAATAAACCATTAGGGCCATAAAATTAGGCTCTATCATGCAAATTCCAACATTGACATTGTCAATAACATTCATAGATAATTGTTATTGATTGAGTATCCTTAATAGAACTGGATCACAACATTATCACCATTCAACCATACATGTCATGGAGTAAGCATCGTTAAAATTCACATCAAATTACGTTCTGAAACATAACACACTCTACCCAATCATTGTATTCATCATTTAATTGATTCTCCTAAAATTATGAATGCAATTAATTCAAGGATCTAATCACTTTCTATCAAGGTAGATATTTCATGATCCAATACGTTCCAGTAAGTTTCATCCTTGATGATTTTTTTCAATGCGAAGCTCAAAACACATAAGGGTGTATATAGCAAATAGAGTCCCCACTCGGTCTCAAGCAAAGT
>ML805304.1:66283-103250 GCA_009831015.1 Picea engelmannii
ATTCTGGAAGAGGAAGTTCAAGTCTGCCACTTAGCAGATAATATCCATACACTAGTGGACCTGCACACTTGCTACACTTGTCATCAATGAATTACTTCCTATCTTGTTGAATGCCAAGGTCACCATCCCACTCAGGACAAATCACTATCCTAAGTTTTTTTTAAAAATAACTTTTTTCATCTTGTTGAGAAAGTGGAGTCACTCTCTACTAAAACATGGAGGAACTAACATGCCACATTTGCATGTTATAATTAATTAATATTGATAATTCGTTGTACAAGTAAACAAATGCATGTACAACCTAGAACATGGTGCACTTTTGGTTTATCTTAATGTCAAGGGTAGCTAAAGTTCACTATCAAAATTGATCCTTTGCAAAAGCACATAAAGATATTGCTAGAGAAATAAAGGATAAGAAATGTAATATGGTATACCATATTACAATGTAATATGGTATTACCATATTACAACATTGTAATATGGTAATACCATATTACATTGAAATATGGTATACCATATTACAATGTAATATGGTATACCATATTCATATCTCATGTAGTTTTTTTTTTTTAAACTTAAAGGAAGTGTCGCAATATCGACGATAGTTCGTCGCAAGGCAATTTTTTTTTTGGAACAAGCGTGGCAATAGCGACGAAAGTTCGTCGCACTTTGCAATGGTTTTGCGTCGCACATATAGCATCTGCGTCGTAAGTTTTGTCTTTGCCATCAATTTTCGTCGCTATTTCCATGCTTTTGTGTCACAACTTTCCACAGTTCATCGCACTTTGCAACGGTTTTGCGTCGCACATATAGCATCTGCGTCGTAAGTTTTGTCTCTGCCATCAACTTTCGTCGCTATTGCCACGCTTTTGTGTCACAAATTTCCACAGTTCGTCACACTTTGCAACGGTTTTGCGTCGCACATATAGCATCTGCGTCATAAGTTTTGTCTCTGCCATCAATTTTCGTTGCTTTTGCCACGCTTTTGCGTTGCAACTTTCCACTGTTTGTTTTACATTGGCACGGTTTTTTGTCCTTGTTGCGATGAAGTTTGGTCTGTATTGTGACAATTTATAAGGTAAACCTATATTGATGGTGATGACACGTGGAGGGCATATTTCTTTGATCTTTCCACGAAGAACTGGTTCATGGATATAGCGACGAAAAAATAGCAACGCAAAATAGTCTTTGCTTTTGTGGAAATTGCGATGAATAAGTGTGGCAATGCCAACGAAAAACTGTGGGACATTTGGTCATATGTAATAGTGTGGGTGAGGGAAATAGGAGTGATTAAATAATTAATGAAATTAATTTATGGTGCAAAGAAAGGGATGGGTGACACATGTACGGGGAGGATTTTTCTGAATTAAATTTTTGAACAATAAATTAAATGGGAAATTGGGAAAGAAATGACTTAGAAACTCTATATAAAGGAGGGAGGAGGAGGAGAATGGATCTCTCATGTTATGCGTAACGTTACACTGCAAAATTTTAGACTTGACTGACTTATCTTGTGGGAGTTGGGATACCCATCTCGATGAGGAGTGGTATCTCGGCCTTGCGAGGCGAGCTGGGAGCTAGTTCTTCTTTGGTTTAGTGTGCGTGGCCCCTTTGTGGATCGGGGGGATAAGGGAGAAGAAGAGTACCCATAGCATTGGCTGGGAGGTACCAGTGAAGTCTCATCGGTCGGCAAGCGGGAGCTGCACGGAGCACGCGGGACAACGACTTAGAGCTGTCACCTTGGGCTACGGTACGCATGCTTTTATTCTGTGTGGTAGATTACTATTGACCTTATGCTTTCATTTCTGTACTTTTAATTGTGTAAAGAAAGTGTTTTCCTTAGCATTTTAATCGAGAAATTAAATTCCCATATCCTTAAGCTCGCTTCTTGACTTGATTCCCTTGGCAATCGATCCCTGAATGTTGTGACTGTCCTATTGGTTTTATTGATTTGTTGTGAAGAGTTGTGATTTTTACTTCATCCTCATCCCTAGATCATCAGTCCATGCCTGAGCAGTCGACCAACAACCGAATTGACGATCGTCATATTGGTGTTAATAGACCTATAGATCCTAATGCCATGATTTTATGTGCATGGATGATGAGCAAAGGATATTTCTGCCCCACCATTTACCTTACTTACCTCTACACCCTGTTGATTTAAAACTTTGATTTTCTCTACATTTTAATTGTTCTTGTGGCTCATTAACCAGATTTTTCCTTTTCGACTTTCGTGGCCCTTCCCCTAGTGATTTTACTTGGCTGCTTTTTGTTTTCGCATAGCGTGGTCTTAGTTTTTTTTTACAAAGAGTGTGCACTCGTTTTTACTAAATTTTACCCTCCAATTGTATATTGTTGTATTGCAGTTTATTATTCTACTGTATTGCAAAATTTAATCGATGTCTTGCATATCATTCATAGACTGCTATTTTACCCTTCTTTGAACAATGCTATTTTTTTATATATCTTATGACTGAGTGGACTCTTCCTGACAACGTTTTCCTTACCGTTTTATTGACTACAATATCTTATGTTTACTCAGCGAATTCGTGAGGGTAAAATTTAGCAAATTCCATTATTAAGATTCAATAATTTGAATGACACGCACAACAACGAAATGCTTGGCAGATGGCAACATTTATGCTCACAATTTCATTGACACATTTCACCATTTATGATCCATGATTTTAGTGGCTTAAGAACAATTCTTAACCCACGTTTGCATTGGCAGTAAGCACCATTCTGACTCCACGATTTTAGCATCAGGCCCAGTTTTATCCCGACGATTTTGACCTTACATCTCTGCATTTTTATCACTACGCATTTGTATCATTGCTTTTTATCACTGTGTTTTTTACCCATATCACTGCAATGTCAGTGCGAAATTGATACATCGCACTACCCCTTTACCCAGCTACTTCCTTGGCGTTTTCACGATGAAATGGTAGCGTTTTTGGGGTGTAACGGTTAAGAATTATCCCTTTTTGGGATGCGTTTTTACCATTTACACACTGCACATTTATTACATTTTGGACAAGGATTTAATAGTACATTATGCGATGTCTATTGTACATAGTGATCTATATCTTGTAAGTCTGCATTATCACATATTAGACCCTGCAATATTTCCTTTATTTCACTCTGCAATATGACATGCTTAAGTCCGCATTATCACATCCTTATCTCTGTCATATCTTTATGTAACTCTGACTTGTTATATATACCCAGGGACAACCTTTATTATAATAGCATTAAACAATGATTTTACAATCAGTAATGACAACGATTTTCTAGATTTGAGTATTAACGATTGTTATATTACTTCTTACAACAACGATTTTATATCCATTATTGTATGACAATGATTTTACATGATAAATCTAAATTGTTCAAGGGACAGTCACTTATTGATTGTTTAAATCTAGATATTGTTTTAAGGACAACGACTTATATTTTTAATGACAACCTTTACCCCCACATTTCGACGATGTACTTGATTGAAGAATCACAACATTTACACTTACGTTCAATATGCGGTTATGTGAGTAATCCATTGTTCCAATTGCAATGAAGGGTTTAGGTTCGATATATAAGTTTCAGTTTTATTAGTGAGTCCACAAGATAAGAGAATTCACAAGATAGTGATTTAATTCAGTTTTACTAGATAGCATTATCGCGTACCTAGACATAAATAGTTTAGACAACAATGAGATAGTTAGCATTATCGAATGTTTAATTAGCAACGTAGATCATTGAATGTGAAGTAGTTTACTTATTTAAGCACATATTAGTTCACCCTTTGATAACTTTTGTGATAATAGTAACTTTTTGTGCGATTTGGTCACATGTTGGGTCACATTTATGATAATGATAAACTTATGATAGTTCACTCCTCATCACTTCGGCATCTCGCTTAACCGATAATGGTTTTTGTTTGTTGGCAAAGACGTGTAATAGCTTGCGATTTTTTAAATTGAATAACGTCATCTTGCGTCTTGTCGACCTGTTGGTTGAGGGCATAGGCGTAGTCTTCTTGTCAATTATTTTGGTCCCTAGCGTGATGAATTTTTCTTGAGTCCATGGTCCAGACAGGTTAGGTTGCGTCAGGATTATCATTGCGCCTATCGTCTGGGGACGGAATGATCCCTGACTAGGGGATCGTGGCGCACCCTATTGGGTAGAGGCGAATGATAACTTGGCCAGAGTTTGTGCTTCCCATTGTGGGTGTTGTGGATTGTTGTAAGTTTGTTGTTGGCGCTTGGGGTGTAATGCCTACATGTGTTTGGTTGCACACCATAGAGGTTCTAGTTATTGGGCGTCAAGTTCGTTGTGTTGGGATTGTGATTTCGTCCTTAGCTTGCAGGCATTGTCATGTTGGTGTAGGACAGGTAGTCCTTTCTATATTTTGATTTACGCATGTTCACCTAGTTGATTGTTGTTCAGTGCATTGATTTGTTGTTGTCTGTTGCCTGATCGACGTGCATGTGTTTGTCATCAGGTTGTGTGGTTCAACTGTTGTCGTCATTGCCTTCTTGCCTAAAAAAAAATAAAATATATTTTCGCCTCGCTTGCAGTCGTAACGATTCAGGGTTATTACATATGGTATCAGAGCGGGTTCAACCCTGTCACTGTCGATCGCCAGGCTTTCCACTGCAGTAAACCTGTGAGTATTAAACCTTGCATTAATTAAAAACCTTAACGTGTCCATGTGTTGATCGCATTTAGAGGATGCCTCAGAGGTTCACAACGTGGTATCGTGGAAGGAGGTGCAACGCTTTCAGAAGTTCCCGCACCCTCGAAGTCGAACCCCCAAGGGGAAGAACAAGTCCTTGGGCTAGATTTGATTGTTGTAAGGGATGATGATGGTCTGAAAAGGCCCTTCCAGGTAATATCAAAGGGCTTTCATTCACCATCGGTACTAAGATGAGGCCAGGGCACCTGTACCCTTGAGGGTCCACAACGCACCCTAGATAGTACTGTTAGCATCCACTGAGAACTTGAGAGAGTTGAGTTCTCGAGTCCACGAGTGTCGCGGACGACTGTGCCATCGAGGCACGGTTGTAGAGAAAGGAGTTGTGCTTCACGCTTCATGATTACAACCTCCAGCATGAAGGTCTGCATGGTGCTCTTTAAATTGAAAGGGAGCGCTCTTCTATGGCAGAAGATGCTCCTGCCACATTTGAACATGGTTGTCGAGGACGTGTCATGGGAACTATTCGAGGAATGGTTCCAGAAAAGGTATCTCTATGAGGAATTCGTTGAGTGTCAACTCAACGAGTTCGACGCCTTACGACAATGCAGTTGCACGGTGCCCGAGTACGAAGCTCGTTTTGGAGCTACTTTGGTATGCTCCACACCAAATTACCCAGAAAATTAAGGTTAAGAAGTTTGAGTTTGGCCTTATTGTTAGAATTCACCTTCTACTTCGGTTACTAGGAATACTGGACTGAATAAAATGTCTTGGATTATGGGGAGCCACATTACCAACATTACTGCCTAGAGGAAGGGGTCAGAGCTTCTGTATCAGCCGAACCCACTACCGTGGGAGTTTTGGGCAAGGCCCATCTAATTCATGCAGTGGTGAATAACCACCAGGGAGAGCACCAGTCGACTGTGCTCGAGACGTCAAGTACCGTCGCTGACCAGAACCTTAGTATTTGATAGATCTCGGTGCTACCGAGAGTTTCATCTCTGGTGAAACACTAAAAAGGATTAAGGTAAAGGCAGTCGAACAGGATGAGTTTATCTTTGAAGAGATGGCTTCGGGAGCCAAACAGAAGGTTGGAGGAAAGGTTATGGGTTGTACCCTTAACTTGGGAGAGTTTGTCACCAGGGCCAACTTGTACGTCACGATCTTAGGATCTTAGGATGTCGTGATCGGTATGGACTGGTTGGAATCGCATGAGGCGATACTCAACTGTAAGACGAAATGGTTAAGCTTGGTCGATGATGAGGGACAGAGATGCGTGATTGTAGGTCCAAACTAGAGAGTTTCCCTAAGGTTTATCTCTTCCTTGTAGTTACGGAAGAGCATGCACAAGGGATGTAAGCTTTATGCGATCCTTGTGTTGAACGAGAAGGGAGTAGCGGAAGGTCTAGAACACCTTCCTATGGTGAGAAATCTTGCAGACGTCTTCCTGGAGGAGTTACCTAGGATGCCGCTAGAGAGGGAATTGGATTTTACCATAGACCTGAAACCGGGGACTGAACCGATAGCAAGAACACCTTATCGGATGTCGACCCCGGAGTTACAGGAGTTGAGAATGCAACTGAAGGAGTTGTTGGACCTTGGACTTATACGCTCGAGTGTGTCACCATGGGGTGCACCTATTATCTTCATATGAAAGAAGGATGGGTAGTGGAGACTCTGCATTGACTATCGTTAATTGAACAAGTCAACGATCAAGAATCAGTATCCATTGCTGAGGATTGATGATATGTTCTATCAGATGAAGGGTGCGACGATGTTTTCAAGGATCGATTTGCGATCAGGGTATCACCAGTTACGGATCAAGGAGGATGACGTCCCTAATACCACCTTTAAGATGAGGTTTGGACATTATGAGTTTATTGTTTTACCGTTGGATTGAAAAACACCCCTAGGGTATTTATGATTTTGATGAACGGGGTGTTCCACGAGTACTTGGACAAGTTCATCTAAGTATCCATTGACGATATTGTAATTTACTCTCGGATGACGGAGGAGCATGAAGAGCACTTTCGCTTGGTACTACAATGTCTACGAGAGAACACATTGTATGGGAAGTTGTCCAAATCCTCATTTTATCAATCGAAGATTCACTACTTAGGGCATGTCATCTCCGGCGAAGGTATCGTCGTGGATCTAGAAAAGGTCGAGGCTATTATGGAATGGCCTGCGCCGATGAATGTCCCAGAAGTGCGTAGCTTCATGGGTTTATAAGGATACTATCGACGGTTTTTCGAGGGATTTACGAAGATAACAAATCCAATCACGAAATTACAAAAGAAGAACAAGAAGTTTGTTTGGATCAAGAAATGCGCGGAAGCATTCGAGAGGATCAAGGAGTTGTTGACAATGGCATTGATACTAAAGGTCCCTGACATGGACGTGGACTTCTTGGTATGCACTAATGCATCCAAGGAATGATTGAGCGGAGTCTTGATGCAAGACGGTCGAGTGATCGCTTACATCTCAAGGAAATTGAGAAGGCATGAGGAGAACTATGCGACGCATGATTTGGAGTTGTTAGCAATTTTTTATGCCTTGAAAGTTGGGAGACACTACCTTGTTGGATGAAAATTTGAACTAAATACAGACCACTATGGACTACAACACATCTTTACGCAAAGCGACCTGAACGCGCGACAACAACGTTGATCAGAATTTCTTAGCGAGTACGATTTCAAGATTTATTACATAAAAGGAATAGTGAACTGAGTGGCAAATGCATTGAGTTGGAGACCTCACATATTTTCAGTGTTGCCTCTTCAGACGAATCTACGTGAAAATATTCTAACTTTATAGTGCGAAGATGACTGGTACAAAGAGGTCAAGGATTTTATCGAACAAAACAAAATGATGGTACCAAGATTTGAAGGATTTACGTTGGACAACGATGGACTATTGAGATTTAAAAATTGAATTTGCGTACCACCGAACGACGAGTTGAGGAGTTTGATCCTAAATGAGGCTCACAAAGCAGTGTACATGGCTCACCCATGAGTCACAAAGATGAGGGCGGACCTTAAACCCTTATTCTTCTGGAAGGGAATGAAGGAAGACATAGTTAACTATGTGGCCAGATGTCTAGAATGTCAGCAGGTAAAGGCTGAACATAGACATCCAACAGGATTACTATAGCCACACACTATTCCGGAATAGAAATGGGAGGTTATTCGATGGATTTCATTGTTGGATTTCCATTGACAGCAAGGAGACATGACTCGATTTTTGTGGTAGTCAACACTCTAATGAAGAGTGCTCATTTTATTCCATTGCATATGATGTATCAAGGACCTGACATAGCTAGAGTTTTCATTAGTGAGATTTTGAGGCTGCATGACGTGCCTAAGAGGATTATATCCGATCGAGGATCAGTGTTTATTGGACGATTTTGGACTAGTTTCCAAGAGGCCTTGGGAACCCAACTTAACTTTAGTACTGCGTATCACCCATAAACTGATGGGCAGACCGAATGAACGAACCAGACCTTGGAAGACATGTTGAGCATGTACATGATGGACCAATGGAAGCATTGGGAAGAATTCTTGCCACTGGTAAAATTCGCTTATAACAACGGTTACCAAAGCACCATTAAGATGGCGCCTTTCGAGTTCCTTTATGGGCGACCATTTCGGACGCCACTGAGTTGGGATCGACTTGAGGATAGGGTTCTAGTGGGACCAGAAGAGATCCAAGAAATGGAAGATCAAATGCAATTAATAAGACAATGGATCAAATAAGTGCAGGATCGACAAAAGAGTTATGTCGATGCGCACCGTGTCGACCGTAGTTACGAAGTGGGTGATCGAGTCTTCTTTTGGGTAAAACCGCATAAGAGTTAGATAAAGTTTGGAAAGGGAGCTAAAATATCTCCTAGGTTCATGGGATCCTTCGAGATTGTGGAGAGGAAGGGGCCCGTGGCCTATCGACTAGCCTTGCCTGATTCTTTGAGGCGTATGCACGATGTTTTTCATGTATATGTTTTGCGACATTATATTAGTGATCCTACACATGTTATTGACATGAGATCCTTATAGGTATCGGATGAGGGGGCGCTCATGGCTAAGTCGATCTGCATCTTGGATCATCGCATTCGATAGCTACGACATCGAACAATAGATCAGGTCAAGGTCCAGTGGGACAACTATAGTCCGCACTTGGCGACCTGGGAGGACGCATATGATATGCGCCAACAATTTCTATTTTTGTTTGATAGGTAGACTTATGACACTGTGATACACATGATTTCGACACTTATATACTATGAAACTTCGGGACGAAGTTTAGACAGAGAGGAGGTGTATGTAACATCCCACTCTTACGTGCACTGAGCAAACTTATTCTTTGAGGACACTTTCTTGCAAGTGATCCAAATTATTATACTATTGGGAATTTGATTATGATTATGAGGTATTATGGATAAGATGTAATGTTATTTTGTTGTATTGATATAGACAGGTGATATTGACTCGGTTCTCCTGAGTGTGCAGGATTTTGGACCTCCAGGATGCAGAGGCATCGATGAAACCCTTGGACTCCAGATTGAGTCATGGAGTGGACTATTTGGGTTTGAATGTTGTATATATATGACTTATGTGCATCTGATTAGATGTTATGATTATGGACTTTATTTATGACATGATTCATTGATGATGTAGGCTGACGATAGCTTGCCGACCAAACTCACATGCGGAGTAGATGGGTCATGCACGACTACCAGAGACGTTAAGGGAGAGGTGTGGACAACAACCCTGCCACAACCTAGTAGCACTCCCACCATGGCTCGAACTATAGGTTAACGATTACCTAGTTCGAGAAGACTCGCGATGCCGTGAGGGCAGACTGCAATAGTCACTCACGATGATTCTAAGGGGCACGCAATAAGGCAGGGGCCATATTCCTTAGAGGCCCTTAGTCTCCCACAAGATCACCAGATGAAGTATTGACTCCAGGGTTTTTTTATGTCTACCAATTCAGTCAAGAGGCAAGTGGCACCCTTGGAGGATGTAATGCATCCTGAAGGGAACGTCGCACAAGGGAAATAGAATGAGGCGAGTGGCACCCTTAGAGCATGTAGTGTGTCCTCAAGGGCACGTCGTGAAAGGGGAACAGAATGAGGCGAGTGGCACCCTTGGAGAACCTAGTGCATCCAGAAGGGCACTTTGCATTGTTAACTAATAAGTGAATAAACCTAGATGGCCTTAGAATGAATAATGTGATAAGAAAAAATTAGAAACAATTTCCCTAATAAAATGTCGCCCAGCCTAGGAAAATAAAATTTAGGTCTAAGTGATACTTGTGGTAATATATATATATATATATATATAATCATCATTAAACATGTGACGAGAAAGGGGTAATCCATTCAGTTAATTTATAAAAAAATCAAATTACTTTGGGGGATTACATTTTTAATAAAAAGGGAAATAGTTGTTTTGTTACTTATGCTAATTAAAAATTTATTAATTAAAAAGAAAAAGGGAAAAGAGGTAATTTCCTACACTTGCTAATTTGAGTTTTAGATAAAAAGGGAAAGAGGGAAATTTAAAAGAATTAGGAAACTAAGGGAAAATGGGGGAAACATAAAGAGAAAGGGAAACACAAGGAAAAAGAAGAATGACTATCTTAGCAAGGAATCTTTCCTTTAAGAACTTTCTAAATTGAACTCAACTAGTAAATTAGTAAGGGGGTAAGTCATTAAAATGTGTAAGGGAATATGGGGACACCTAGGAGCAATTCTAGGAATGCTTTTAGGTGGGTGAGGGAAATAGGAGTGATTAAATAATTAATGAAATTAATTTCTGGTGCAAATAAGGGGATGGGTGACACATGTATGGGGAGGATTTTTCTGAATTAAATTTTTGAACAATAAATTAAATGGGAAATTGGGAAAGAAATGTCTTAGAAACTCTATATAAAGGAGGGAGGAGGAGGAGGATGGATCTCTCCTGTTATGCGTAACATTACGTTGCAGAATTTTAGAGTTGACTAACTTATCTTGTGGGAGTTGGGATACCCAGCTCGGTGAGGAGTGGTAGCTCGGCCTTGCGAGGCGATCTAGGAGATAATTGCTCTTTGGTTTAGTGTGCATGGTCCCTTTGTGGCTCAGGGGGCTAAGGGGGAAGAAGAGTACCCCTAGCGTTGGTTGGGAGGTACCGGTGAAGTCTCATCGATTGGCAAGCAGGAGATGCATGGAGCACGAGGGAAAACGACTCAGAGCTGTCACCTTGGGCTACGGTACGCATGCTTTTATTCTGCATGGTAGATTATTATTGACCTTACGCTTTCATTTCTATACTTTTAATTATGTAAAGAAAGTGTTTGACTTAACATTTTAATCGAGAACTTAAATTCCCATAGCCTTAAGCTCGTTGCTTGACTTGATTCCCTTGGCAATCGATCCCTAAATGATATGACTATCCTATTGGTTTTATTAATTTGTTGTGAAGAGTTTTTCTTTTTACTTCTTCCTCATCTCTAGATCATCAGTCCACACCTGAGCAGTCAGCCAGGAGCTGGATTGATGCTCGTCACTTCGATGTTAATAGACCTATAGATCTTAATGCCCTGCTTTTCTGTGCATGGATGGTGAGCGAAGGATATTTATACCCCACCATTTACCTTACTTACCTCTGTTCCCTATTGATTTAAAACTTCGATTTTCTATGCGTTTTAATTGTTGAGTCTTGGTTAAACCCCTGAGACTTGATTGTTGAAACTCTGGGCGTTCTGGTGATTGTTTACTTTTGTGTTTCCTGGAGGTAGTTTTCTTCTCCATTTTCTGTGAGGGATTATCCCTGAGCTTGAAGTCTTTACTCAGCCTTTACACCACAGATTCACCATGGTTCTCGTGGCTCATTAACCATATTTTTCCTTTTCGACTTTCGTTGCCCTTCCCCTAGCTATTTTACTTGACTG
Source organism: Picea engelmannii (assembly GCA_009831015.1). Classification (NCBI taxonomy): domain Eukaryota; kingdom Viridiplantae; phylum Streptophyta; class Pinopsida; order Pinales; family Pinaceae; genus Picea; species Picea engelmannii. The sequence goes on from ML805304.1 coordinate 77,907, forward strand.
ATTTTCATTTTCGCATAGCGTGGCCTTAGATTTTTTTTACAAAGAATATGCACTCGTTTTTACTAAATTTTACCCTCCAATTGTATATTGTTGTATTGCAGTTTATTAATCCATTGTATTGCAAAATTGAATCGATGTCTTGCATATCATTCATAGACTGTTATTTTACCCTTCTTTGAACAACGTTATTTTTTGTATATATCTATGATTGAGTGGACTCTTACTGCCAACATTTTCCTTACCGTTTTATTGACTGCAATATCTTATGTTTACTCAGCGAATTCATGAAGGTAAAATTTAGAAAATTTCATTATTTAGACTCAACGATTTGAATGACACGCACAACAACGAAATGCTTGGCAGATGACAACATTTCTTCTCACGATTTCATTGACACATTTCACCATTTTTTATCCACGATTTTAATGGATTAAGCACAAATCTTAACCCATGTTTTCATTGGAAGTAAGCACCATTCTGACTCCACAATTTTGGCATCAAGCCTAGTTTTAGCCCGACGATTTTGACCTTACATCTCTGTATTTTTATCACTACGCATTTGTATCACTTCTTTTTATCATTGCGGTTTTTACCCATATCACTGCAGTGCCAGTGCGAAATTGATACACCACACTACCCCTTTACCCAACTACTTCCTTAGCGTTTTCACGATGTAATGGTAGCGTTTTTGGGGTGTAACGGTTAAGAATTGTCCCTTTTTGGGCTGTGTTTTTACCATTTACACACTGCACATTTATTACATTTTGGACAGGGATTTAACGGTACATTATGCGATGTCTACCGTACAAAGTGATCTATATCTTGTAAGTCTGCATTATCACATATTAGACCCTTCAATATTTCCTTTATTTCACTCTGCAATATGACATGCTTAAATCCGCGTTATCACATCCTTATCTCTGTCATATATTTATGTAATTGTGCCTTGTTATATATACCCAGGGACAACCTTTATTATAATAGCATTAAACAACGATTTTACAATCAATAATGACAACGATTTTCTAGATTTGAGTATTAGCGATTTTTATATTACTTCTTACAAAAACGATTTTATATCCATTATGGTATGACAGTGATTTTACATGATAAATATAAATTGTTCAAGGGACAATCACTTATTGATTGTTTAAATATAGATATTGTTTTAAGGACCGCGACTTGTATTTTTAATGACAACGTTTACCCCCACATTATGGCGATGTACTTGATTGAAGAATCACAACATTTACACTTACCTTCGATATGTTGTTGTGTGAGTAATATGTTGTTCCAATTAAGCTGAAGGGTTTAGGTTCGGTGTATAAGTTTTAGTTTTATTAGCGAGTCGACAAGGTAAGAGAATTCACAAGATAGCGATTTAATTCAATTTTACTAGATAGCATTATCGTGCACCTAGACATAAATAGTTTAGACAACAATGATATAGTCATCATTGTCAAATGTTTAATGAGCAACATAGATCATTGAATGTGAAGTAGTTTGATTATTTAAGTGCATATTAGTTCACCCTTTGATAACTTTTGTGATAATAGTAACTTTTTGTGCAATTTGGTCACATGTTGGGTCACATTTATGATAATGATAACCTTATGATAGTTCACTCCTCAGCACTTCGACATCTCGCTTAATCGATAATGGTTTTTGTTTGTTGACAAAGTCGTGTAATAGCTTGCAATTTTTTTAATTGCATAATGTCATCTTGCGTCTTATCGACCTGTTGCTTGAGGGCATAGGCGTAGTCTTCTTGTCATTTATTTCGGCCCCTAACGCGATGGATTTTTCTTGAGTCCTTGGTCCAGATAGGTTAGGTTGCGCCAGGATTATCGTCATGCCTATCGCCTGGGTACGACATGATCCCTAACTAGGGGATCGTGGTGCACCCTATTGGGTAGAGGCGAATGATAACTTGGCCAGAGTTTGTGCTTCCCATTGAGGGTTTTGTTGATCGTTGTAAGTTTGTTGTTGGCACTTGGGGTGTAATGCCTACATGCATTTGGTTTCACGCCATATAGGTTCTAGTTACTGAGCATCAAGGCCATTGTGTTGGGATTGTGATTTCGTCCTTATCTTGCAGGCGTTGTCATGTTGGTGTCGGATGGGTAGTCATTTCTATATTTTGATTTATGCATGTTCACCCAGTTGAATGTTTTCCTTCCCTATGTCATAATCCAACAAAAAAAATTCACTTTTCACAAAGGTACTCAGTGAAGGAAACCCGTGGCTACAATACCACTTTTTAACATTCTATGAGGGTGTTAACTTTAATTTTTTTTTCTGTAAAACCATATACATCAAAATAAGATAGATCTAGAATAATAAAGCACATGCATGTAAGCTAGAAATTACACTATATAAAGAGCATGTCAAAGACCCATAAAGAACCATAAACTATACCATCAACCAATTAATAAGAAGTGCATAATTTAATACTCAAATAAAAAAAAAATTGAAATTGTAGCTTATGGAAGTCTAGGGTTGAGCAAGTTGCACTCCAAATCCCATAAAAAATAATATAAAAAGATCCCACGAACTAGTCTTCAATACATAGGGGCAAAATCACTCTAAGGTTGATTTTCCACCCAACCAATGAAACCACCTTCACGGATGTTACCCCTTGAGTAGGGTTAAAGATAAATGAGTTAATGAAGTCATAATCCATATCAACACTCAAGAATCCAAACCCAAAGGTACTCAAGAAAAATTTAAGCAAGCTTACAACAATTATGTCAAGGTGTGCTGGAGAGACTCTTGGACTTGTAACACCTTTAAATCCTACAAGATTTGGCATGCATGGGTCTTACTACCACCTTTAGCTAGTGATTGAAACCACAATAGCATTGGTGTTACCCTTATAGCAAGGATCATACTATCACCTTTAGCTAGTGATTGCAACCATGACAATAGTGGCATCCTGCTATGCAAGGATCTTACCACCACCTTCAACTAGTGATTGCAATCACACATAAGTGGTGTCCTGCAATTTGGACCTAATGAAAACAATGAAAGGAGCCATGCATGCTAACTTTAGTACCTAATCATGTTGCAAGTACACTCCCAACCCCTTAATCCACACATACATGGTTGGAAAAGACACAATTATATCCATCTTACCATTATCATAACACAATTGCATCAATACTACTAAGTTCCATAGAGCATTTCTTTATGAGCTAGCCAACCTTAACAATTTATAGGCCACTCCTTTTATAGTCCATATTAATGTAACATCTTCCCAAGATTTTTCTCTTAACCTTCCCCCTTTTCCATGAAAGGGAGAATCGGTCTTGAGGGTGAATTTTCAAGTGTCCAAAATAAGGTAAAAGTAAAATACAACCCTTTCCCCTCCTACCCAATTACCCAAGTTAACTTTGGAGGTCATTTTCAAAACTTTTCCCCATTTCCCAAGCTTCCTAGGCACTAGAATCAAATAGTCATCCTCATTGGAAAAATATCCCTTACCTTGAGTGCATTTCCCCATTGAACAAGGCCTCAACCTATAACAAATTAGTCCATCCAAGATACCAATATCTCATTAGCAAGGCACCCACACCCTAACAAGGCATTCAACATATGATGCATCATATGAGGATAGTTTGTGTTGAATCGATCATCTCATAATAATGATAGATCATATTAAATCCTCATTAAGGGTCATCAAATCTACATGGCCATCATCAATAATGTTCAATATCATTATCTATATCCATGGAATCGCCACATCGATAAGTGTGTTGGACAATAAGTATGTATGTAATATCAACCTTCCCATTAAGGACTAATCATGCTAATCATTGTCTAATAATTACCAATGTTGCATGGCTATTATTAGGTACATTTAATGTTGACCAAACAATTGATTCTTATCACAATATAAACAATATTTTAGGTGTTTATGTTTATCACATTCAATCATCTATAGAAGCAAGCACAAGCGAGACAGAGGATCCAAGAACATCATTTCCCATCATTCAGCTTTAGTACCCACCTAACACTTGTAATATGAGGAAATTATGCAATATAAAGAATACAAATTGTCTTTACTAAGCACACTATCCTTTAACCACATGAAAATAAGGATTACTCATCATAGGTCATCAAGGGTATCACCACCAAGTCCCACATGAGTCTCATGAAGCAAAGGATAACCTTGTAAGATGATTCCAACTATCAATACCAAACACCTAGAGTTTAGTGAAAGGGTAATCGACACTTAATATATAAATTCAATAATAATAATTGATGGGAACACATCTCGTGCTACAAATTGTACAATTCATTGACAAATAATAATCAAGGAGAGCTCAACCATTATTCGTGTAGGATAATACTCATAAACCATTGGCTAGCAATACTAAATGAAGAGGCAATCATCCATAACATCTTCCTAGTGATATAATACATCAATGAGTCCACCACAATCAACTAAAACCACACCTCACACACTAATTGCAATTGTAACCAAGGGTGTTACAATTCTCCCCTCAATAGTAGGGTTATAGCCTTGCAGCCAAATGAGCATTGAGTGCAAAATTTATTTATTATGGGTTCTTAGTTCATGCTCCATCTCATCCAATTATATGAAATAGTCATCATTAGTTAAATCAGTGTTATCATATAAGCAATAATAGCATCTTAACTTTTTTTTTATCATCATTCTCATCATTGTTCAAATGGTCAATATCTTTAGCATTGAAGGTGTGAAGTCATTAATAAACCATCGGGGCCATCAAATTGGGCTCTGCCATGCAAATCCCAACATTACCATCATCAATAACGTTCATATATCATCAATATTGATTGAATATCCTTAATAGCAATGGATCACAACATTATCACCATTCAACCATACATGTCATGGAGTAAGCATCATTAAAATTCACATCAATTTAAGTTCTAAAACATCACACTCTCTACACAATCATTGTCTTCAACATTTAATCAATTCTCCTAACCTTATGGATGCAATTAATTCAAGGATTTGATCATTGTAATAAATTTTGAGGTCCTTTCTAAGCTATAACCCTTCCTTTCCAGTCTTCATGATACACTATTGTAATAACCAAATGGATCACTTTCTGTCAAGGTAGATATTTCATGATCTGATACTATGATCCAATACATTTCAACAAGTTCGATATGTGCTAGGGACACATTGTCTATACATTTAATTCCATTTATAATTGTTTATAAGTCCAACTCTACTTATGAGAATAAATTACCATGAATGGAATTGGATTGCACATTTCTATTCTTGTAGAGGATGTGTTGGTACTTCCTCTTGGCCATCCAATATCATCCTTCAATTGAAGGTCATTAGATCATATCACTAAGTCATCAATATCGTCAAATTCATGAACAATATAAAACACCAATCAATAATGTTAATGTCATTGAATCCTCACAATATCATTGACGAATCCATAATCTACCAACCAATATTAATGGAATCGGGCTCATTAACGAGTCATTGTAACCATCTTCCTCGAAGCAGTATCATCAAGATCCACATGTCACTATCAATTTAATCAAATCCAGTATTATGAGGATCAACAAATGATCATAATGTTATTAAGATCATTGGGATTATTAGATCATCAATCAAATCATTAGTATTATAGTCATTATTTTCATAATTAAATTGAATTAAGTTAATCATCATCGAACATCATAAATCAACCAACACTATCAACATCAAATCTCAATATCATACATATCATACATAGATCATCAATATCATCAAATTACTAACATATCTTCAACATCTTTGTATTATCGACAACAAATAGATTATAAATAATCAATATTTTCAAGAACACAAACAACATTAGATCCTAAATAACATCAACACATTGGTATGTCAATAACATCAATAATATATTTTGCATCCATATATCATTTTCTACTATATGCACTTTACTTTCACCTCCACAATTTCAGATCCATAATAGCATTTTCTAATAACATTTTCCAATATGTATACACTTTACTTTCACCTCCACAATTTCACATCCATAATATCATTTTCTAGTATATTCTTTACTTTTGTATTTATAATATCATTTTTTAATGTATGCATTATCTTTTGTATTCATAATATCATTTTCTACTATATACACTTTACTTTTTTTTATCATTTTCTAGTATGTATACACTTTACTTTCACCTCCACAATTTCACATCCATAATATCATTTTCTAGTATGTACTTTACTTTTGCATTTATAATATCATTTTCTAATATATGCATTATCTTTTGTATTCATAATATCATTTTCTACTATATACACTTTACTTTTTTCCATTCTATTATTACTTGCCTTCTCTTTTGTCCTTTGCATGCATTATTCTCTCCCCTCTCCTTTATTCCTTACTTCCACTTTACTTCTCTTTCTCTTTTACATATTTATGACTTACTTTTGTTAGTCTTTTCTCTTATATTTATTATTAACCATGTACCTCCCTTTCATTTCATTATCATTTGTTTGTTACTCTATACCAATTTTTTTTATTTTACATTTTTACCAACCCTTATTTTTTATTATTTACTTATTATTTTTTTTATTATTTTTTTTTAATTTAATTTTTTTAATACAATATTTCTATCAAAATATATTTATTTTATTTTATATTTAAATATCTAAATACTTCTTTTGTTTGTTGCTCTATACCAATTCTTTTTATTTTACATTTTTACCAACCCTTATTTTTTATTATTTACTTATCTTTATTATTATTATTTTTTTTAATTTTATTTTTTTAATACAATATTTCTATCAAAATATATTTATTTTATTTTATATTTAAATATCTAAGTACTTATTATATTTTCTATTAACTATATTTTATATTATATTGGTCTCATACTATAATTTCATTACTTCCTAAAGTTATTTTCACTATCCATCCTTTTATGATAAGCATGCTCCTATATCCTTTACTTTTACTTTTATATCTATGTTTCACCCTTTATACCTATATTTCATGAGTCTCTTCATATTTTACATTATTATTCTTCACCATGTTATTTTTACTTTATGAGTTACTCTTTTTCCTTTTTTCAAACAACTTAACATAAAATTATATATTATTTATTACATAAAATTATATATTATATATTTATTTATTATAATGTTATTCATATTATTTCTACTTTATGAGTTACTCTTTTTCCTTTTTTCAAACAACTTAATATAAAATTATATATTATATATTTATTTAAAATTATATGTTATATATTTATTTATTATAATGTTATTCATATTATTTTTAGATTTCTATTATTTCTATATTCATTCTCATATTATTTTAATTTTGTTTGTTATTATTTTCATTCCTTTATTGACATTTTTTTTCATATTCTCTTCTTTTATTTTTATTTTTATTTTTTTGTTATTTTTAACTTTTTATCTTTATTTTTTTTTCTTATACATTACATTATAGTTATTTCATTCTTATATTCTCTTCATTATTTACTTTTTAAAAATATCTCATTACACTTATGGTCACTCTTTTTAAATATTCCATTACACTTCTTTCTTGTTTCTTTATCATTGTTGTTCACTATATTATTTATTTTCATTTTCTATATTTTATTATTCTTTTTTTTTAACCAATTTTACTTTTCTCTATTCCCTCTTTTTATTATTTATTATTCCATCTCTAACTTTTACTCTATTTTTTTCATTTTTCTTTAATTAAGAAAATCAATCTTTTTTATTAAACCCTAATTTTCTATTGTTAAACACAACTTCTACTTAAATTCATATGATTGACAATGATTCACACAAAGTAATATATAAATTCAAATAACATGAACCCTATAAATACTAGAACTAAACCCCAAACTAATCCTATGAGGAATCAAGGTCAAAAAAAATAAAATAAAGATGCACCTTCTTACTCACATCAACACAATGATGTAAATACCTAAAACAACTTACTTCATTGTCAAACATGATTTTGTCAAACATGATTCAAGTCCAAGAATAGCACCTTTGCCTCTCCATCAATAAGTAAGCCAATCCCATAACTATAGTCATCCCCTCTTCAGCTCATAGCCTATTGAATGCTCTCCCTAAATGTTGAGCCTTTAGGGAGAGCCTTCAATCCATATGTTGGTTTCTCGTGCCAGCTCGTGATGCCTCTAGCCCACTGAATTTATGGATTTGAATATGTTTTTAGTGATTTATTAAAACAATTATAGTGATATCTATTAATCTTATGAAGATATTAATTGTTGTTAATTGCTAAATGGTATATATAAATAAATAGTGAGTTAATAATAATTAAAGTAATGTTTAGGAAGATATTAATTGCTAAATGGGTATAGAAGAGGAAATTTTAAAATAGATAAAAAAAAATATAATATTTAGTTGTAGATGGTAAAAATTATTAAAATAATATTTATGATCAACATTTTCGTCAACTAAATAAAAATATGATTTTTAACTAATTTCTTATAACTTTGGGAAGGAAAAAAAGATATTTCTTATTAAATAATCATTTATATTAAATTTGTGTAAACCAAATTTAATTTTAAGTACATATTTCATTATTATTAAGAAAAAATGGACATATATTAATAGCTAATATTAAAGTGTTGATGTTATAAAATTTGACTTGAACAATTATATTTACAGTGTCCATGATTATTAATTGGAATATGTATCGATCTTATCTTTATTTATAATAATGACTTTAACCTCCTAGATTCATGTTTGCATGTTGATCTTAATACATCTATAATAGACTTGAGTCATCAATATTATTGGTTATGCTAATCAAATATTCTAAGAATCATGACAATTATCGAGTATGCTAGTCATGTATTCTAAGAAATGAGAATAAGTGAAGACTATTGTATATTAATAAGGGTCACCCTTGTTTTTCTATTAGCAATGGCCCATTATGTATTATGCCTTTATTCCTAAGGTAGTTGTAATGACTCATATTTTCAACAATTACAATTGTTAAGGTAGTTGTAATGACTCATATTTTCAACAATTACAATTGTTACTGTTAAAGAACCACTATGGAATTCCTTTGTGTTTACCAACTTGCTATTAATGTATAGTACAATCCATGTCTATACCCTATAGTTGTCCTTCAATGTAAAGAACAATAGTGTTACTCTTATTATGATCCACACAAAAATGTTGTCAAGCAAAATGATAAGTTAGGTGATATGGTTGTGTCTGTTTGTTCATATGGTAGGAGTCTTAGAAATATGGCCAATTTTTATTTTTTTTATCTCTCAAGGATGACAAATGATGGAGGTTATCACTAAGTTGAAAGGAAGAATACGATACTCATATATAGATTATATCATACATATATCTTGCACCCTCCTTTTAATATTATTGATTATGAAGGAATTCAAATATTTTTAAGTTCAAACATAGTTTCATTTTTGGGGGGATGTTTTTATAGGTATTTTTGCACTCAAGCCATCACAGTTCAAACACCAAAATTAATCTTGGAGCTAGCAACTAATCCATCGGAGTGACATGTTGAGTTGATCAATTATTATTATTCTATAGCCGAAGTGCCCCACTTTCGAGCTTGAGATATCACTGGGAAGTGTGGGGCCATGATAAAGAGGGAAGATCAAAATGTGGAGTGCCATATATGAGTATGCTTACCCTATCTCCTTATCTTCATTCATTCAAAAGTCCATATCTGCCTCTTCCAATATGAGTTTTGATGTGATGATTTTTTTCATTGTGAACCTTAGAACACATAAGGGTATAAAGAAGATATGGTCCCCACTCAGTCTTGAGCAAAGCAAAGATTAGAATATCTATTTCATTGTAAATTAATATGGAAAACTTGTAGCCATAGCCATCCACCTTTCCTTATTTCTTGAGCTCTTGCATGACTTGTGCACAACACCCCTTGGATTCTTCTTCTTTTTTATAGTTAATTTTCCCACATTAGTTGCAATTTAAAAAAAAAAAAATCACCTTTGTTTTCCTTATTTTCAATACTTATTATTACAAATAGGATCACATTAGAAAATGTAGATCCATATTACTAGACATGCATCAAAATATTAGATTTACTTCTTTTGTTCCCTTCATTTACAATGCTCAATGATAGAAGAGAAGACAATAACAATTCACGTTAACAATGCCCTTAAGAATTCATACTAGAAAGAAATGTGATTCTTACTCATTGGTTAAACATCAATTATACATATAACCATCACTTCTCACAAAGGTACCTAGTGGAGGGAAACCCAAGGCTTTGATACCACTTTGTAACATCCCATCAAGGTGTTAACTCTAATTTTTTTTTCTTTAAAACCATATACATAAAAACAAGACAAATACAATATCACTGAGTAGATGCATGCAATACAACAAGTGCACTATTTAGGGATAATGCCAAAGACCAATAAAGAACCATAAACTATACCATCAATCAATTGATCAAAATTTTTAATACTTAAATACAAAATACATAAACCTATAGCTAGCGCAAGTCCAAGCCTGATGCAGATGCACTCTAATTCCCATAAAAGATAAATAAAAAGATCCCACGAACTAGTCCTCAATAAGAATGGGGGGAATCACACCAAGGGTAAATTTTTCACCCAACCAATGTGACCACCACCATAGGTTTTACCCCCTGAGTGGGGCTCAATCTCAATGAGGTAATGAATTCACAATTCATGAAAACACTTGAGAATAAAAACCCAAAGGTACTCAAGAAAAATTTAATCAAGATTACAACAATTCAATTAGGGTGTGGTGGAGAGGCTCCTAGACTTGCAACACCTCCAAATCCTATTATATTTGGCATATAGGGGTCTTAATACCACCTTCAACTAGTGATCAAAACCATAATAGAAATGGTACCCCCCTTCTAGCAAGGATCTTACTTCCACTTTTAATTACAACCACAAAAATAGTGGCATCTTTCTCTGTAAGGATCCTATTACCACCTTTAGTTGGTGATCACAATCACAAAGTAGTGGTGTCCTACAATTTGGGCCCAATGAAAATAGTAAAAGTATCCAGGCATGTTGACTTCAATATCTCTTCATGTTGCAGGTACACTTTCAACCCCTTAATCCAAACAAACCTAGTTGGCACAGACATATTTTTTTTCCATCTTACCATTATCATAACACAAGTGCTTCAATACTACTAAGTTCGAGATATCATTTCCTCATGAGCCAACAAGCCCTAATAATGGGTAGGCCACTTTGTTTATAATCCATCTTAATGTAACATCTTCCCAAGATTTATCTCTTGACCTTCCCCCTTTTCCATGCAAGGGAGAATTTGGTATTGAGGGTGAATTTACAAGTGTCCAAAACAAGGAAAAAGTGAAATACAACCCTTTTCGCTTCTACCCATCTACCCAAGTTAACTTTAGAGGTCATTTTCACAAATTTTCCCCATTTCCTAGCCTTTCTAGGCATTAATATCAGATAGTCATCCTCATTGAGACAAGATCCCTTCCCTTGATTGCATTTCCCCATTGTTCACCAAAGCCTCAATCCGTAACAAAATTTTCCATCCAAGATACTAATGTGTGTGGAGAGAGAGAGAGAGAGAGAGAGAGAGAGAGAGAGATCACGTGAGTATGTCATTATCAAGACATCTACACATTAATCAGAAATCATACTATAACATGAAATATTGCATTAGAAAGGCATCTACACATAAATCATAAATCATACTATAACATGAAATCTCTCATTAGCAAGGCATGTACACATAAATCATAAATCATATTATAACATGAATTATATCATTAACAAGGCACCCACATCCTAACAAGGCATTCAACATATGCATGCATCATATGAGAATAGCTCATGTTGAATCAATTATATCATGATACCGACATATGATATTAAATATGCATCAAGGGTCATCAAAGCTACCAGGTCATCATCAGGAATGTGAAATATCATCATCAATATACATAGCATAACCACATGAATAAGTGTGTTGGACAATAAGTATGTATGTAATATCAACCATTCTATTAAGGAATAATCATGCTAATCAAAATCCAATAATTACCAATGCTACATGGCTATTATTAGGTACATTTAATGTTGACCAAACCATCACATTCAATCATCTATAGAAGAAAGCACAAATGGGATGGGGAATCCAAGAACATCATTTCCCATCAGTCAATTTTAGTACCTTCCTAACACTTGTAATATGAGGACATTATGAAACATAAAGAATGAACACCATATTGAATAAGAACACTAGCCTTCTAATACCACATAAAAATAAGGATTACCCATCATAGATCATCAAGGGTATAATCACCAAGTCACACTTGAGTCTCATCAAGCAAAGGATAACCTTAGAAGATGATTCCATCTATCAATACCAAACACCCATAGTTTAGCCAAAGGGTAGTTGACACCTAATATACAAACTTAATAATAATCATTGATGGGAACACATCACATGTTACAACTATTCACTAAGTATAGCTCAACCATTATCCACAGAGGATGATACTCATAACCATTGGATAGAAATACTTAGTGAAGAGACAATCATGCAATCAACTAGAACCATTCTTCACACATTAACTACAATTGCAACTAGGGGTGTTACATATAAGAAAACCCTCAAATTCATCACCACCAAACTTAATATTTAGGTAGAATTTGAAATGACAATGAGTTGCCTACAACATCCAAGGAAATTGATTGAGGTTTATAATTGTATGTAAAGGAGAAATGAAGCAAGAGGAGACTTGAGGATTTAAAAATATTTACTTGCTATATTTCAAAATAAGTGGGCTTGACCAAATGCATTGATTTTCTCATTGAAAGGATATGAATAAATAAATTTTATGGCACTAAATATACATGACTTGCTCATAATTAAACACATAATAAACTAGTAAATAATGCTAGGACAATGCAATTTTTGGCATTTGTTTTTGGCTTGGATGGCTATATATGGGTTGGAAGACATTAATGGTATCAATGGGTTCATACTAAAAAATGCAATGGGGAAGATAGCTAAATATACAAAGATGTAGGAATGGAAAAAACAACCTATTTTCACTATCGACCATTACCATGCATCCCACATAATAAAAATATATGCAAGTTCATCCTTGGTTGAGACTTACCTTTTTCCCATAGCTAGAGTTTGAATGGTGATGTATGGTGAGATTTCCTTAAATGTAGATAAATAACCCAATAAATATTCAAGCCAAAAACATATGCACATGTTGCACCCACTTGCAAGCTCTAGGTATTTATCATAACATGGCGATCATACACAAAATGTGGAGGAGAGGACCAATATCAAACAAACAATAGAACCTCCATCATCGAGGTGTAGGAGAAAACCCCACATAGCCCCAAAACTCCACTTGCATAGCTCATACACAAAGACAGAATGATGTCAAAGTGCTAGGATAATTGATTTTGGAGAATGATCTTGCTCTCCCACCATTGGATCAAAATCAAGGGTTGAGAACCCTCACACCAAACCATGAAAACTAATATCATTTACTTTATAGTCAAGTGTGATGCATGGAAAGGTATGGAGTGCACTTATTTCTTCATGTTTTTGTTACCAACATATTTGCAAATTGAAACTATATTTATATTCTTACCAAGCACTATATGCAACCAACACACACACATTTATATTATTGTCTCATGTATTGGCTTTCAGATAGGTGTAATGCATTCATAATATCTGCTTATAGAGGCACATTATGTGGGAAATTTGTATTTGTTTGCATTCTTTTTATTTCACTCATGAGTTAGCAAAGGGATACTAGTAAGTGTTTTCCTATTTGAGGTGTAAAATGGTGAGCATAAGATAAAATATACTAGGATTTATGTGATAAAAGAGATATAAGCCCAACCACATCCATCTCAATATAAAGGTGACCGAATATGGTATAACAAACAACCCCTAATGTATGAGGGAAAATGAGTAATGGATGGTTGATATACATTATAAAATTTCAAGAAGGATTTGACAAATAAACAAGAGTGAAGTCTTGTGAACCTAGGATAACAAAGACACCTAAAATAAAAAACCAAAGTATCATATACTCTCTTCCCTGAGGTGGGTATACCCATGCTCAAAGTTAAAATAACCGTGTCCAACACATCAAGCACATTGTGGATACATAAAGTATATATCTAGAATGCAATAGCATGGCCATGAAATAACGCACAGTGGATCCATGTCAAAATAATATTGTAGCCACGATAAAATACACACTGAATCTATGACTCAATATACAGAGTAAAAGGTTGGTTCTCCAAAAGTAACAATGCAAAATAGGTATATGGTACTACATAAAAAAATCAGGCATTAGAATTAAAAGGGAAGATGCTTCTGTAGCACAAGGTATTCAACCAAATCCGCCATGAGTATGAATCTAGAACAAGTGAATAAATGATATAATTTTGAACATGGGAGAAATTGTCTGATCATTGGCCATTAATGTATACCATTGACAAACATGAGGTAACCCATCAATGATGATAATGGGAACCAAGGTAGTTATTACATCCTAGAAAATTAGAACAAATGTTTTGTTTTCAAACACTTGTAGAATCTACCAATTATGGATCATTGAGGTATATCCATTGTCAATAGTGAGGGAACCTACCACTAATGACTTCAAGCCCCAAGGTACTATCAAGGTCTCTAAATATCATTCTCAGAGTGAATGATTTAGTGTCAATAAGAAGATCTTCACTAAAGGAGGGAATTGAGGCACCCCCCATCAACCAACACAAGCAATTATCTAGAACACAATTTAATTTGAAGGTCTTCAAAAATAATTGGAAAGAGGTACAAATTCCAAATGTATAGAATGAAAATATCACAAAAGTAAGACTCTCTAAACAATAACAAATGATGGAAATCACTGTCAGAGGTGAGGCATTCCATCAATAATGAAAATAAAATCCAAGGTACATCATGAATCCCACTATGTGAAAAAGCTCTTACCATCAAACATAGGGGAAAGCACTCAATCAATGACTAATGGTGAATGACATATGATGAGTGCAAGGCAACCTACTAATAATGAAAGTAAGTTCCAAGGTGCTATTGAATCTAAGTCTATCTCCCATAGCATTTTTCGTAGTTTATAAGATAAGACCTATAAATCCTCCCACACTAGCATGACAAAATATTGATTATGTTGATAAACTGAGAATAACTTAACAATAAGGAAGGCTGAAACTTAATGTTAAAAAACATACGAGGAATGATTATTGCAAGATAAACATCCCTTTAACATTATCATGACACATTGGATGACTTGGGAAACGACCAAACCATTGATATAATCCAACAACATAGGGGGCATTGAGGACTCTCCATAAGGATTAGAAGAGTAGTCAATACGAGGAGCATAAACTTTGAATCATGGATGGATTCTAAACCAATACTAAAACCTATCCATTAAGGAATTGATGAAAATTAGATGCATATGTTTAAAGGAAACACTGACTTGATACAATCTAATACTTGATACAATCTAATACTTGAATTAGAACATATCTTGATTCTTTCTCCCCTGGATTTTTTATAAATATTTGATTTTTTGTATTTTTCATGTTATAAAGCATGAAAAATAATAAAATAATACCATGATACAATGGAGGATATAAGTGTTTCAAGGAGTACAAATAAATTTCAAACACATGAAGAATATCTATGCAAAAAAGGTAACGTGAAATATGTGTTCACTCATAAGCATGTCTTCCCCAAGGCTAAGGTTTAAAATTACAAAGGCAAAATATGTAAAGGCTAGTGACAACAAAGAATGCATGGGTTGTAAGTAAAACATAAAAAATAGCAACATGGCATTAGACTCGAAAGAGCAAGAAACAATATGAAATGTAAATTCAAATCAAAACACGATAGTGAGAGGCCATAGGTTGATGAGAAAGAGATTCATGCAATTTTTTTTCAAAATCAAAACCAAATTAATAGGTCTCTTGGGCCTAAAACTAAACTCAACATGGGTACCAAATGGCAGTGAGGCACTAACTATATTGCCTATGTTAGGTAAGAACTGTTGTGCAAGTTATGACAAATGACCAAAAAAAGGGTTTACAGTTGCAACTCAACAACATTGATTCTATGAAAAACCTTTATAAATAAATGTAATTCATGCAAAATTGCAAGGTGGAAAAATCTATTCCTAAATGCCAATTGAAATCATACCTCAACATATGAACTCTTGACATCCTAAAATTCCAAAGTAAAATGCACTTCATACCTGCAAAAATGACAACCAAACCTTCCACGAGATTAATTGGGAATTCAACATATCAAAATGACTATAATTTGGGGGAAAAGGGACTTAATACATGATAAAAGTGGGTAAAATTCTAAATAAATATGTAAAATCCAATTCATTTTACCTTTTTCAATTTTAAAATTCACCTCTTGCGAGCAAAACCATTTTCCATAAAATTTCAAACTACAGATTCCAGAGGCATCGACAGTAAATTTCAAGATCCGTGAGAGCCAGGTAACTCATGATCCCAACATTTTCATTTCCATCTATTTAAGTTTCAATTTTTTGAATATTTTGTGGGTTCCAACCCTAGACCATGTGTGTGCACTTGCAAATTTCACACCGGCAGTCATGAGTAGATAAACTTGCTTGTGACTGTCTAGAAACAAACTGGCAAGCACTCACTAGTGGTTTTAAACTCAAATTTTCAAAAATTTAAATTTGACCTATCGTCATGGAAATTCAACTCAAAACTATCGTTCTCACCCTTGATTTTATTGGATATTTACTTCATATTTGACCTGATGTGCACTGATGCACTATGAGGCATGTTGCCCGACTTCCACCATTTTCAACTGGTACACTAGATTGTTGAGCAACATGAAAGCTCGGTTGGTTGCTTATAGGAGAGGAGATAACCACATGTTTGGGTATATGAGTATTCTATGCTCATTTTTCTTTGAGAGATAGCCACATGTTTGGGTATATGAGTATTCTATGCTCATTTTTCTTTGAGAGATAGCCACATGTTTGGGTACATGAGTATTATATGCGCCTTTTTATTTGAGAGACTCCATTCCCTACATCTACATGTTTCAGTCCCATCGATCGAGTCGAGAGAGCCCAAGATGGTGAGATGGACTGACCTTATGCAAAGTCTGGGGCCATACCAGTTCCAAACCTATTTATTTTTTAGGTCTTCAACTAGTGGTTTGATTATATGGTCGACTACCCCTACATTGGGATAAGCTTCAGGCATGACCTAGACTTATTAATGCCACATAGAAAGTAGTGGGGCCTCCTTCGTAAGTAATTTTGGAATTTTAAATATATTTCACTTTTTAGGGTTTATATATATATGGTATAATTTCTAATAAAAACCGATTATGATGATCTATATATAGGAGAAACATATATAGTCAGGTTTCCTTGGAACTAGCTCCAACCAGTAGACCACTCGGAGGAGGACCAACCCCTAGGTGGTGGATTACTTGGAGAGATTCAATGCAACCTATAGGAATTGACTTATTGCATTCCTATGACACAATTATTTGAGGTGCCATCAAATCTACAACACCATGTCATAAGAGTACTAGGCCCACATAAACACCTCCTATGACAATTAGAAATAGCCATCCTCATATATCATGTTATTCAGGTAGGCTCTGAGTCAAAGGACCAAGATTCCTCTTCTTTATTTTTGCACTATTGGCATATACGCCCATATCTATAGTGATATGAATTGTATCATTACATTATTTTTCATCTATCTCGATTCTTTCAGAGTGGAAAAAATTGGAGGAATCATCTTGCAATGTCATTTTAGTGGTTGGTCCCAATTTGGAAAATTGGGGTTTAAAACCTTCCCGATCCATTTTGAGGCATCAAATGGATTTTTTGGGGAGTAAATAAATTCCCATATTTAGCTAGGATACCTTGATTCTATTCTACACATCAAGACCTTTCCAATGGTGCAAAAATCGCGTCAATTGGAGCTCGTATGCAAAAGTTATGCCTCACACAAGTTGACCTACCATGTTGACCACCATGGTATGAGTGGATGCCATGTCAACACCCATTACTCATGCATATGGGGCTAGTCATGTATGGACTTTCAATAATATTCTAGAAGGTCCAAAACCTTATCACAATTTAGGGTTGAGGAAGTCAAAACCCTACCCCTAGATGGCTATTGGGTGATGTTAAATATTGTGCCACTGGGAGGGGAATGGGTTCCATTCTTTAGCATTGTATTTGTTCCATAGTCGTTCAGAGAATCTAGGAGTGGTATTTTGATAGCATAAAAGAGGAGGAGAAATTATATAGCAACCATATAGGCCACAATGTCAAAGGCAACTCAACACAAAGTGTCTCTGTTGGCCCTTGGGTATGGAAGTAGGTGAAGATCAAGGAAGAAAAAGGAAAATGCGAACTTCGTGGAAGACACAGTGACTGTTACTAGGTTGAAGTGAGAAAAAGAGCAGAAAAGATGGAGCGAAGTAAGCCGTTGGAAGAGGATATCGAGGATGAAAGATTAGAAAGAAAGAAGGATCATGGAAAACTCAAAAAGCGAAGAAAGCCACTATTGGACGCCTTAAAGAACCACGTGAGAAGGAAAGAAATATAGGCTGGCGAAGCCCTGGAAATACAGGTCAAGTTGACCTAGGGTTTTAGACACCTAGGGTTTTGGTATCTAGGGTTTTGGACACCTAGGTTTCAACCTAAGGATGTCGGTGAGCTATTGTAATGTATACATAAAGGTCAAGAGGACCTGGGTTGGGTTGTTGTTTTTGTTGTCATCATTACTATTGATCGATATAGTTGTTATTGTTGGTTGTTGTGAGAGATTATTGTTGTGTGAGAGAGAAGCGTTGAGTGTGAGAGCCTTATGGTATTGTAAGATCTTCAACTGGGTGTGAAGATTGACCTTGCAGCTGGGTGTGTAGGGAGGGGAGAGAAAGAGAGGAGAAGAAAGAGGATATGCTAGCTAAGAGTGCAGACAAGAACTGTATGCTTCGCCTTAATATATTATAAATCACAGTTCTGTGGACGTAGCCCTAGAGAGAGGGTGAACCACATATATTTTTTGTCATGTGTGATTGGTATTTTGTCTCTGTCATTGATATTCTATGAGTGCATTATTGTTTTAGATCTGATAAGTAGATGTGCAGAGTAGATCCTAGTTGATAAGTGATATATGAATGTTGTGTTGTTCTTGTATTAGATCCACTTGATATTCCCCTTGGTTGTAGACATCTCTATCCTGCAACCCCCTCATAACTTCTTCGGGTGAGACTGCATATGCTTTGTAGGTGTTGCCAAAAGGGCCAGTAGTTAGGGCTTGTTGGTGCGCTCTTGGAGCTGAACCCTGGGTCTGCTCCTGTGCCAAAAAATGGTTTCATTGCTGGGATAGGAATCTTCTTGAGGGAATTTCAAGGTGTTCCCCATCAAAGACATAGACTCAAAAGTGGATAGAGGATCAAGAAAAGGACTTCGTTGAAGCCCAGAACAAGAACCCTAATCTTAGTACAGAGGATTGGTTGGAGAAATATATCTTCACTGATATACATGAAATTTTCTTTAGGGGAGATGGATCTGAAGATCCTGATTAGCACTGGTTCCTATGTGAAGCCATATGGAATATTGAAAATGTCACTGACGAAGCTGTCAAAAGAACCCAGTTTAGTACCACTCTAAGGGATCACGAACTGAGTTGGTACATGAAGCTTGCTCAAGGACTTGCACAACCTAAGCCATTGAATCCGATTAATAATGCATTGATTGCAGAGTTCAAGAAACCCAAGTTGGAGTCACAGTGTATTACACAATTGAAGGAGATCAAGCAGAAGATGGCCAAACCTGTTTGGGAATTAGATCAGAGATTAAAAACCTTAACAGGTCAATTGACTTTTCAGATCCCAGATGAACAGAACAAAGAATGGTTCATTGTTGCCCTCTTACCACACATCAGAGTTCCTCTGATGCAACAAAAGATTGCTTCGTAGTCTGAGGTGTTGGAGATTTCCATGAAGTTAGAATCAACCCCTATGGGAGAATCCAGCTCAGGTATGAGTCAGATCTTGAGTCAGCTAACTAGTTTGTCTCTACAGGTCAAAGATATGAAGAAAGACAAGGGAACAGATAAACGAGAAGACATCTGGTGTGTTAGATGCAAGTCAGAAGGCCATGACAAGGAAAATTTCCCCTTATTCAATGAATACTTGGCTTCTGGAGCCCCGATCCCTTTGAAGAAAGTCACCTTACCCTGGTGCGAGGTATATAGAAATAGGCATCGCCCTGGTGAGTGCTACTACATGAAAAAGTATGTTCATACACCCACAAATTTGTATTGCATGTTCTATGAGTCTATGGGACATGATGATAGGGATTGTAGGGCTTACGATCTCATGCATGAAAGGTCGAGAGACATATATAAGATTCAAGGCGAAGTATGCAAGAAGGAAACACTACGCAGTATAACTCCCCTGGGAGAGGAAACTTTAATCCTCGTGGTGGATTCAGAGGAAGAGGATGAGGAGGAGGAATGGGTCGAGGACGAGGACATATAATCTGTTATAACTGCGCACAATTAGGACACCTTGCAAGGGATTTCCAGAACCCTTGTACTACTTGCAGTTACTGTAGCTCGTTTGAACATGTTATAGAATATTGTCTTGTGCTGCTAGCTAAGATTCAGGAAATACGAGGACCTCAACATAACCCGCAAGTGCAACTGATATATGCTGAACCTCGCGGAGAAGACCCTAGAGTGGTTGTTATAAACAGAGGAGGCATTGTTACAGGAGAAGACATACTGACCCAAGGGAGGATTACATAAGACTCAAGAATCAGGAAAGCTACAGAGAAGACACAAATGTTTGATGCAAAGAAAGAAAGACAAATGTTTGAGGAGGCAAGAAAATAATTCAGAGGAGACCAAGGTTCCTCATCGAATACAAGACCATAAGTGAAATAATATGGAATGCCTCTGGCATTTGATCAATCTACTTTGCCAAAAGAATAAAAAGAGGTAATCAAGGTCATGGAATTCCTATATACTTGTATTAAGTTGATTCAGGATGAGAGAATTGTACAAGAGTTACAAAATTTAATCAGACACTATGAACTAGGAAAGATAGACCCCTTACTAAATAGGGAAGTACACCAAATCGGTAAGAAGAGAAGGACAAATAAGGAACTACATTTGAATGATCAAATAGGAGAGTATGAGATAGATTATGTAGTCCTCGACTTAGGGTTGGAGGTCAATGTCATGACAAAGCAAACCTGGGCACTGATGGGAAAACTGAAGTTGATCTATTCCCCTATCAGGCTCAGGATGGCCAATCAACAAGTTGTCATCCCCTTTGGCAGACTGGAACATGTCCCTGTGGACATTGATGGAGTAAGAACATTTGCAGATTTTGAGGTAATTGAGATAGTTAATGACAGTTTCCCTTACCCTGCGTTGTTAGGAATTGATTGGGCCTTCAATAATTCCACTGTGGTTGATTTAAAGAAGAGACGTATGACTATTGAAAAAAATGGCCTCAGGTCATTGGACCCTTAGATCCAGATGAAGGTCAGCGATACACAGAGCCCATCAGAGAAGAAGATCGCACATATGAATTGGAAAACATATACAAATTAACAGTGAGACAACAGGATTACATTAATCCCATGGGTGATGGAAACCTAAGTTGGCGAAGTGACAACATATGCTCATCATAATCAGAAGAAGCACTGGAGAATTGGCATAATAAAATGTATGAAGTATCTAAAAGAAGATGTGCTAGACTAACCAGAGAAATTCCCTGGATCGGCACAAGAGTAAGTAACTTACCTACCTTTGATGATCTAAATCCTTTAGAAACCTTCTTGTTAGACCTTGAAGAGAGTGTACCAATGCAACAAAGATTGTTGGCGATGGATGAGGCCCTGAGAGCAACCCCAACAAGATGGTGGGGGACACACAAAAACAACATTGCAGATTGGGTACAATGTCGTACCCTAATGATAGTGTGGTTCTCAGCACAAGTAGAAGGCTCCAAAGTTTGATACACAAGTCGAAGATGCCCAAAGGAACATGTGTGAAGCTGTGAGGAAGCCTGAAACAATGTTCCTCAAGAAAAATGGGTACACAAATTCATCAACACAGTGGACATGACACCTATCAACTGGTACCTTCAAGTAGAGTTGCGCCTCATCACTACAGATTGGAAAGGTATGATTTAGAATTTTGTAACCACCTTCTTATTTGAAAGTCAATATCCTTCAGTAGATCAAGCATTACATATTGTGATATAGAAAGTATTTGAGGTGGTATATAGCCTTCCCTTGGAACAAGAAGAGGACGAATGGACTGCGCCTCTCCAGAAACTACAAGGTTGTTACAACATCAATGCTGATGAAGACGATGATCTGAGGAAGGTGAACATCACAGAAACAGAAGGCCATAGAGATGTAGAAGGAACAAGAGTTCAGTTACCATTTATTGGACAACCAATCAAGATTAAGAAAGTCAATATTGGAACAGAGAAGACACCTAAGTTTACAAATGTTGGAGATTATTGGGATGTTGCTACCATTGACAAAATTACAAAGTTACTGCATGAATATCATGACTTGTTTCCAACCAAGTTCACTGATATGAAGGGAATTAAAGGACCCATGGGAGAGATGAGGATCCCTTTAAAGCTAGATGCTAGACCAGTCAAATAAAGACTGTACACACTGAACCCTAAATATAAGGAAAAATTGAAGATTGAGTTCGATAGAATGCTGGAAGCAGGGATTATAGAACCCGTCGAAGAGTCAGAAGGGTTAGCCATGGTATATGCATTGCAGAAATTTCGCCACTACTTATTGAGAGGACACTTTAAAATGTTTACTGATCACTTCGCACTGAAATACCTAGTCAACAAGCCAGTGTTGGGGGGAAGGATATGTAGATGGCTTCTGCTATTTCAGGAATATGATTTTGAGATCATAGTAAAGCCAGTGAGAATGAACAAAGGTCATGATCACTTGTCAAGGTTGGAACATGGTGAAGAGTTGACCAGTTTGGAAGATGCACTACCGGATGCACAACTACTGGCCATTAGAAATATCGATGACCACTTCGCAGAGATAGTCCAGTTCCTATCAACAGGAATGGAACCTAGTGAGTACACAATTCCCCAAAAGAAACATCTAGTAGTGCACGTTGTAGAATTCTCTCTTATAGATGGACATCTATACAATATGAGACCTGATGAGATATTAAGAAGATGTGTTATGGAGGTAGAATGACCACTGATCCTCATAGAAGCTCATGAATGCATCACAGGAGGACATTACACAGGGAAAGAAATTGTGCAGAAGGTTCTTAGAGCTGGACTTTGGTGGCCTACCTTACACAGAGATGCTAAAGACTATTCCAGAGGCTGGAATGTATGCCAAAGAGTTGGGAAACCTTCCAGAAGAGATGAAATTCCACTAGCACCACAACTGATCCTACAAGCATTCGAGAAATGGGCCATTGACTTCGTTAGACCTATAAACCCACCAGGAAAGCGTACAGGAGCAAGGTACATAATTACAGCAACATAATACTTGACCAGATGGGTCAAAGCAAGAGAAATTAAGGACTGTAGTGCAACTACAGCTGCGCGCTTCATATTTGATGACATCATAAACAGGTTTAGATGCCCAAAGATCCTTATGAGTGATCAAGGCACACATTTCATCAATAAGACAGTTGAAACCATGACTGAAGAATTTGCAGTCCACCATCAGAAGAGCACACCATACCATCCACAAGCAAATGGGACAGTTGAATCATTCAACAAAATCTTGGAGACAACGCTGACGAAGATTTGCAATGTGAACAGGGATGATTAGGATCTAAGAGTACTAGCAATATTATGGGCCTATACAAACACTTGCAAGAAGATGACAATGCAGACACCTTTTAAGTTGGTATATGGTCTTGAAGTTGTTGTTCCAATGGAATATCTGGTACCAAGCCTAAGAATTGTTGCCTTTCCAGATATGGATGACCCTGGCGTTGTTCAAGAGAGACTTGCACAGTTGGTTGAATTGGAGGAAGACAGGTTTATTGCAGGATTCCATCAACAGGTTCAGAAGTAAAGAGAGAAGGCCTATCATGACAGGCACATCATGAAGAAGGCATTTAAATAAGGTGATCTAGTACTGATATATGACAGTAAGTTCATCAAACATCCTGGGAAGTTCAAAACGCATTGGCTAGGGACATATGAGATCGCTTATGTTATAGAAGGAGGAGTTGTGCAGTTGAAGACTTTAAAGGGAGAGTGGAAGGAAGGATTAGTGAATGGGAGCCAATTGAAATTGTGCTATGACAACCAGTTTCCCTACAGTTCCTAGTAAACGCAAGAAGAAAAGGGTCTAGGTACCAGGTACAGTTGAAACTGGGTACCAGACATAGAAAAGACAGTCTGTATAAGGAAGGAGAGGAAGCAAAGAGCAGAAAGCAGAGGTTTCACTTCGTAGTATGAAATCGAAGTAAAACATGAAGCTGAGATCTGAAGTGCCTCGGGATGAGTCACAGGTGAGTGTTGGGGGCATGTTGGCCCTTGGGTATGGAAGTACGTGAATATCAAGGAAGAAAAAGGAAAATGTGAACTTCACGGAAGACACAGTGACTGTTACTGGGTCGAAGTGAGCAAAAGAGCAGAAACGGTGGAGAGAAGTAAGTCGTTGGATGAGGAGATCGAGGATGAAAGATCAAAAAGAAAGAAGGATCGTGGACAACTCAGAAACGAATAAAGCCACTATTGGATGCCTTAAAGCACCGTGTGAGAAAGAAGGAAAGACAGGTTGGCGAAGCCCTAAAAATATGGGTCAAGTTAACCTAGGGTTTTAGACACCTAGGGTTTTGGACACCTAGGTTTTGACCTAAGGATGTCGGTGAGCTATTTTAATGTATAAATAAAGGTCAAGAGGACCTTGGTTGGGTTGTTGTTGTTGATGATGATGATGTTGTCATTACTATTGATCGATCTAGTTGTTATTGTTGGTTGTTGTGAGAGATTATTGTTGTGTGAGAGAGAAGCGTCGAGTGTGAAATCCTTCTGGTATTGTAAGATCTTCAGCTAGGTGTGAAGATCAACCCTGCATTTGGGTGGGCAGGGAGGGGAGAGAAAGAGAGGAGAAGAAAGAGGATCTGCTAACTAAGAGCACACACACGAATGGTATGCTTTGTTTTAATATATTATAAAGCACAATTATGTGGACGTAGCCCTAGAGAGAGGGTGAACCACATATATTTTGTGTCGTGTGTGATTGGTATTCTATCTCT
>ML805304.1:108511-129094 GCA_009831015.1 Picea engelmannii
CACCAAATGTTCCTGAAAAAAACTAAATGTGCTTTTGGTGCCTCGAAAGTCGAGTACTTGGGTCATCTTGTTGGCAAGGACGACGTCAGGGTGGATCCTAAAAAGATTGAATCTATGAAAGACTAGCCTCACCCAAAGACTCTCAAAAGCTTTCATGGATTTCTAGGATTAACAGGTTATTATCAAAAGTTTGTTAAGAATTATGGAAAGATTGCGACACCTATCACTGCACTCCTTAAAAAAAATTCTTTCACTTGGACTCCAACAGTTGCTTGGGCTTTTCAAACCTTGAAGATGGCCATGTGCACCACTCCAATCGTGGCCCTTCCTGATTTCACAAAGACCTTTGTCCTAGAATTTGATGCTCCAGGGAAAGGAATTAGCGATGTCCTTATGAAAGAGGGTCGGCCTTTGGCCTTTACCAACAAACAACTGTCTGAACAAAATTTGGGCAAATCAATCTATGAAAAGGAAATGTTGGCTATTCTGCATGTCGTTGATCTTTGGCACCCTTATATATTGGGGAAACGCTTCCAAATTAAGAGAGATCATCAAAGCCTCAAGTATTTATGGAACAACGCATTTCCTCCCCAGAGCAAAAAAAATGGGTGACTAAGCTCTTTGGATATGATTATGAGATCATTTACAAGAAAGGAAAAGAAAATGTGGTTGCGGATGCACTTTCCAAAAAATATGAAGATGAAGGGCCCCTTTTTTCTCTCTCCTTCATTGTACCAAATTGGCTCCAAGCCGTTCTCCAAGAATGGCTACACGATCCCAAAAGTTCGCATTTAATACAACAATTGCAGTCCAATTCTCCAGTTTCCCCAGGGTACTCTTGGCTCCATGATGAGATTCGATACAAAGGTCGTTTGTATTTAAGTAAACAATCAAAACTTAAATCCATAATACTTTCTTAAATCCATAATACTTTCTGAGCTTCATGTTACATCCATAGCTGGGCACTTCGGGTTTACCAAAACCTATGACAAGGTCAAACGTTCTTTTGTCTGGGATGGTATGAAACAGGATGCTCGTAATTTTGTGGTTGAATGTGATGTGTGTCAACACAACAAGGGTGAAACAGTCAAATCTCCTGGCACACTACAACCACTTCCGATTCCACCTGCTATTTGGCAGAATATCTCTATGGATTTTATTACAGGCTTACCTAAATAGGGAAATAAATCAGTCATCATGGTGGTAGTTGATCGCCTTTCCAAGTATGCTCATTTATGTGCTCTTCAACACCCATTTATAACATCCACCGTGGCTCAACTTTTCATGGATCAAGTCTTCAAGCTTCATTGCATGCCGCATTCTATTGTTTCTGATCGCGACCCAACTTTCACTAGCAATTTTTGGCAAGAACTGTTCAAGCTACAAGGCACCCAATTGCATCTCAGCACAATTTATCATCCCCAGACTAATGGTCAAACTAAATTTGTCAACAAGTGTTTGGAAACATATTTGAGGAGTTTTGCATCAGAAATTCAAAATCAATGGGCTCAATGGTTACCACTAGATGAATGGTGGTACAACACTTCATACCATACAACTACCCGCATGACTCCTTTTGAAGAAGTATATGGACAAAAGGCACCTTCAGTTCTCTCATATTTACTAGGTGTCTCGAAGGTCCAGGTGGTTGACCAAACACTTTCAGTTCGAGAGGCTATTCTCCATACCCTCAAAGAGAATTTGGTCATGGACCAGAATCGCATGAAGCAATAAGAAGATCAAGGTTGCTCTGAACGTCAATTTGCAGAAGGGGATCAGGTGTTTCTTCGACTGCAACCTTACAAGAAAAATTCCCTCAAGGCTGACCATTGTTAGAAACTGGCGCCCAAATTTTATGGTCCTTATACCATTGTCAAGCGTGTGGGACAGGTGGACTATCAGTTAGCTTTGCCCATTCATTCTAAGCTACATCCTTTTTTTCATGTTTCTTGCTTAAAGAAGGTGGTTCGAACTAAGTGCCAAACTCAAACCAACCTTCCCGAGTTGGATGAAGAAGGCTCCATTTGGCTACAACCACAAGTAATTTTGGACCAACGTGAGCGTCGCCTGCGTCAGCGAACCATCAAAGAAGTGTTAATCCAGTGGAAATATACAACCCCAATAGATGCCACTTGGGAACCAACTACCATTCTGCAACAATTTCCACATCTCAATCCTTGAGGACAAGGTTGTTTTTAAGGGGGCAGACATGTTAGGAACCTAACCCCTCACGTAGGTAGAATAATATATTCTGATGTAATAAAGGTCAATATTAATAAGGCCTAGCAATAAGGAATAATAATTTGAATGTAAGAAGACCTATAGAAGCTTTCGCTTCTAGAAGGATCTTCCTCTAGATGGTTCTTTTGATAGAAATATTTAGTATAAATAGGAGTCGAGGGTATGAGAACTCTTGTCTTGGATATTATTGTAAGAGAGATTTGCTCGACTAGAGGTTACCCCCTCGAAGAGGCAAGTGAAAATTTATCTCAATAATCAAAGTGCTCATTCTAGTGTTATCTTGGTATCATAGTGGTATTATTGTGGTGTTATTTTGGTTATATTGTTGTTCATCTGCCATTTCTAGCATTTTATTTATGTTCTACATACTTTTTATATCTGGAATATTATAGATGAGAATTCCTACATCATCAACGCACATAAATTCAAGTCAAAGATCTCATTGGTAGGTGCCAACCAAGCCAAGAAGTTGGTTAGTTCCAGTAAGATTTTTTTTTTTACTTTTCTTAAGAGAAAATTGGTTTGATGATGAGTCGATAAGAGTAAAGACATCCTTGGAGAGGTGTACTAAAGAGAAGAAACATCAGTTGGAGGAGTTTCTACATGAATACGAGGAGTGTTCAAGGATCCTAAAAGGATATCACCCAAGAGGGAAGTGGAACACAAAATACAATTATTACCAGACTCCCCATTGTTGAATATTGGGTTGTATAGATAGTGCATTTCAGAAGCAAATGAATTGAATAAGCAGTTGTATAATTTGTTGGAGTAGGGTGTGATTTGACCAAGCACCTCAGCTTGTGGATCACTTATCATAATTGTACCAAAAAGGGACGGGACTTGGGAAATCAGTATTGACTACATAGCATTGAACAAGATTACACTAAAAAATTGCTACCCTTTTCCTAGGATAAATGATCTATTAGATCTGTTGCAAAATGAAAAATATTTCACCAAGTTGGATCTCAAATCAGGATACCACTAGGTAGACATCAAGGAAGAAGAGACCTAGAAGATTGTCTTTAAGACAAGGAAAGGTTTTTATGAATGGTTGGTCATGTCATTTGGTTTATCTAATGCACGAACTACATTTATGACACTAATGAATGATGTATTACACCCATATCTAGATTCATTTGTTATAGTATATTTGGATGATATATTGGTTTATAGTGCTACATGGGAGGAGCACATCTCACATGTCATGCACATATTAGAGACTCTAAAGAAGCACCATCTACTGGCTAGCATGGAATCTTCCCATCAGGTTGTCAAATAACATGTTATTAATATTTTCCCACAACCCGTAAACCTATCAAGAACATCTTCATGGACTCTTCCCTTCGGATTTTCAAATAGCATGCTATACATATTTTCTTGCAAGCTTGTTGGGAACATCTTTGTGGACTTTTCCCCATGGAGTGGTAACTCAACCTTGCATCATGATTTTCTCGAAGCCTGCAACCTGTAAGGCTGTTAGGAACATCTTTGAGGACTTTTCCCCGCAAAGTGTTAAGACATCACAATCTCTTCTTGCAAGAATTTATCTATGAAAATTATTCCCACAAATATTTTGTTGGATTTGGATCATCGATCTTCAATATTGGAGTGATCTCAACCATTGGTTTATGAAACTCTCCAAAATTTCTTGAACTTCCCCAATCCTGTAATTGATTCTTGGTCGTCAATTCTTAATGTCGAAAAAGATCTGGGTTGTCGATCTTCTAACTCTTAAGTCACCATTAAATTGTGAAATTCAAGCTCCCGGGATAAATTTAACCTTGAAACTTGTATATTGATGGCATTAATCCTCTCTTCGACGATTCTGATGGAGATTTGGACTCAGATTCATTCATAATTTGGGGATTTCACTTTGTTTTCACAATTTTCCCCAAATCTATCATAAGTGAAACTCTAAAACAACGAATTTCTACCAAATTCACATGGGTCTTGGCCCATACAAGCTCAGTGTTGAACCTTGATCTTTGATACCAATCTTTAATGTCCCCACATTAATAAACCCATAAGAATTTCTGATACCATTAATTTAAATACAACTAATCATGCTAAACATGCCCATATGATTAACAACAATAATTTAAAATATGGATGCAACTAATATACTCCCATACAACGTCCCCGAGGTGTAGGACAGTTGGTGACAGAGTGTGTTGTTAAGCCACTTTGTGTTGAAAAGTCACCGGTTCGAAACCTGTGGGGACAAAAAATCCAACCATGTTAAGGGTTGGTGTGGCTCAAGCTGGGTGCGATCCCTGGGTCATTTTGACGGCTTAGATGCCCCTAAGTCGTGGTTTCTCAAGCCAAAGGTTAATCTCGATGCCAAGAAGGTCCGGACCAATTAACAAACAAAAAAAAAATATACTCCCATACAACAACATATAAATAATTTCAAACATAGAGTTAATGAACACCAAATTAAACCATCAATATAATTAAGACACAAGATAAAACACTTATCTTTTTATAACAGTTGTGCAACCAACTGCAGAGAACAAATGTTCCACCCAATCGTAGACTTCTTATTCTAAATATCAATAGCAAGTCACCCATGAGCTAGGGATAGGAATCCAAAAAAGGGGGTGTCTCTCCATTATCCACTCATAGCTCAATATCCCCACAATCAACTAATTTTTCCTACTAATATCTCAAATCCTCCAACTATCTTCCTCTCAACTTTCCCAACCCAAGGAATGTACTTCCTTCTCTGCAAGATGTACCATAGGATGTACCATTATTATTTCAGGGTTTCCAACACAGGTTGGATGAGAATATCTCTATTTGGGACTCCAGGGATGTCAACTATCGAGAAAAACTAACAACAACAATCTTGTTGCTCCAATGAAAACTATCACACAAGGAGTTCACTCTACAGGCTTGACAACCTGCCTCTTCTACAATCCTGATAGTTTTCTTCTTCAATCTTCAACAAATCCCAACAGTTGTTGAAAATTGCACCATTGTTTCCTCCAAGCTCCAACACTCTCATCCTCTGTTGTCTCCTCATTCCCATGCATAAAAATATCTATAAAATCTCCCCTCTTGTCCCATATGAATTTACTCTCCCTTTTTCCTCCTTACTTGACTCACATTCTTCCCAGACCAAGACTCCATGTAGGATCATTACTAGGCCATGTAGGTATCAAGGTGAGCTGGAAAGTGAAATGGACATTCGAGATCATTGAAACTGTAAAAATTTGGATAAGACAAGTGACATGCAGGGAGAGGATAGTGGGAGGTTAAGGTTCCACATCTAGAAGTTCATGGTTCCACATCTGGAATATGAGATTCTTGAAAATGCATGTTTTAAGAAAATCTGGTTGTTCATATATCCATCATACAGAAGATATGAAAAGGTCGATTGAAAAAAAAACCTGGATGCCCAGATTCTGGATGCCATATAGGACCAAATAGGTCAAATGACACATAGGAAGCTATGCCAGATTCAATTTAAGGATGCACCAAAATTATGAGTGAGACAAGTGGCATGAACTAGTGGACACGTTAGGTTGAGGTTCCCACTCAAGTTTCCACATCTGGATCCAGATAGAAGGGTAAAGGAAAGGAGAAATAAAAATATGGATGTATGGATATCCATATATCAGGGATCCGAGATTCGAGAAAATGAAAAATGTGTGACTTAAGAAAAAAGTTGGATCCAGATATCTGGGACTTTGGAAAGCTCATACAATAGGAAAATTTGGATGCCTAGATATTGGATGTTATGTGAGATTTGATAGGTGAATGAAACATGAATTCCGTGTTGGACAGACATGTCATCATATCGTCAGTCGACACATCAGGTAAGAATTGGATGAGTGGATAAGCTATCAATGAATGACAAGTGCATGGTTAATAACCTGGATACCATGTCAAATACTCTATGAAATTTCCATGTTGGATGTCAGGTTGATTCACATACAAATGAGGAAGACAACTCAAAGGAATAGGTGGAAGGTTGCGATTGGAATTCAAAAAGGTTTAACATTCAGGATCTAGGGTTTTGAGAAAATAGATTTATTGAAAAAACAGGATATCTGAATTTCTAGATATTCGAGATTTTGAAAATTACAGATATCCAAATATCTGGAATCTAGAATAAGTAGGACTATATATGAAAATATGGATGCAAATGAATTCCAATAATTCTCAGTCATTGATTCAAAATAAAAACAAATATGAGTCGTTGATCTTGGGAGACAGATAGGCACAGTTTGGGGTTTCCAATGAATTTATTTTGGAGGTTTCTAGTGTGCGTGCATATGAGATTCATGACTTTGCACATATTAAATTTGGGGCTTTCCCTCCTGATCTTTCTTTCTCTTCTTTTACCTGCATCTCAACAAAGCTCCATTCTTGCAAAATCAAAATATAAGACCAATCATAAATTTTAGGCATGTACAAATCAAGATTAATAAGTCTAACGAAAATAGATATTTACATTAAAAACCTCAAAACAATAATAAAATAAAAAATTGAATGATAAACCTTTATTTTTCTCGAAACATTTCAAAGGCACATTTTGAGTTACAACATATGGCTCCAACTAGGGATGGTACTTGCCTGTGAGGCACTAAAGAAAATGCAAACCAAGTGTGTCATTGAGCATGGAGACATTTTTTATTCTGAAAGTAATTTTCTTCCTCTTTCATCACTACAAGTATACTATAATTTATCCGTCCAAAGTTAAACACGATCAAACTCCTCTGATGCTCAAAATAAAATGAAAAATCCATATAGAATGATTATTCAGTTAATGTGTGCAAACATTTTTTTGCCTTGTGCACTTGTACCTGAAAAATACTTAATGGTTTTGCTAGAAAATATCTCAGCAAAAAATCAAAATGATTAGTGAAATATTTATATTTTGAAACAAATATCCTTCACATAAGAACTCTTCCTTTATTTATATACTATAAATTTCATAAATTATTTACAAAGAAACAAAACTTTAAAGCATAAATAAAACCTTTTTTCTCTCAATTTTTTAATGAATCTATAATAGAAACGATAGATATAATGATAATTGAAGATCTCAATATGCTGCTAATAGTGAATTTGGTTATAGTGAGATATTAAAGGATTTTATTTTCCTCATTTTCAGTCTACTTAGGAGTTGCTTAAGGTAATTATGTCATAACAAGTTAGGCTTGAATATCAAATTTGTAATTGCTCCTCACTTTGACCCAAAACATTATATGGTGAATGTTTCTTTACCAATATCATGATATAATGTGGTTGGGATAGGGTTATTTCCGAGGGAACTTTAATGATTGAGTAATAAAATACATATACATATGAGCAATCCTTCTTCATCTTCTTGGTGTCTCTAAACTGCCAAAAAGTTTCCATATCCTATGGTGTTGTCACCCCAACATCACAGGCCTTGCTCTGTTTCTAGCAAGCATCCATAGCCCTAGAGAAGATACCTTCATTTCCCAATTGAATTTCCTTTCATCGTCTCTATTTTATTTATAGTTTACTTACTTTGAGATGGGGGAAATCAATATGTTTTAGACGCAAAGGATGATGTCTATTTTTAAAAATGAGTTGGAGATACCCACGTTATAATATATACTCATTTAAAAATATTCATCCCCATGGTCCTAACTCTACCTTACCACGTGAACTAGATATTATATTTTTCTTATGTTATGAATAAACATGAAGCCTTGAGAAAATAAAATAACCAGTTACAAAATTTGACATCCCAACCTCTTTCAAGAATATCATTACCAAAAACATACCTTTTCAACCAATCTATGAGAAAACGTTAGAAATATTCCCTAATATCATCATAACAACATATTGAAAACATAGTCATTAATCAAAAATATCATTTCCATTAATAATTTTGTGGTGGCTGAGATATAAAAGGTTTTATTATTTTCTCTTTTTATTTTATCTCTATTTTCAAATCCTATCATACTTATTTAAAATATGAAGAATATTTAAGACTATGCTACTGCTCAAATAAGTTTATTTATGTACAAATCCACCTTCTCTATTTATCTCAGTCAATATGATCAAGTAAAGTGAAATTTCCAATGAAACCTACTAAGCCTTTGATTGATTAAGAAATCTTCATAATTACACTTGATTAAAACTAGTAGTAAAAAAGTGCATGATTGTTTCACATAATAGAATTGTAGTTTAAACTTACAACCAATAAATCTTGAGCTCATGAATATAAAAGAATTTGAGACCTTACATATGCTAGACTCCATCCAAATCGATACTAGATCTTCAAAAGCATGCAAGAAAGTCCTTTGATCAATAAGAAATCCCTCTTCTTGGTCCAACTGACTAGATTGCCCTAGTATAACTTTTGGTTTCTCTACTTCTTTGATAAGGCTGAGCTCTTTCACTTGTGCTTCAAATGAAATAAAGGAAGGGGTTAATATGTTGACTTCATATTTATAAACTCCATCTGATTCTTGTCCAATATCATCAAGCTCTCTATCCTTGGGAACAAGGGGTAGCACTATATCTATTTGAAACGCCTCATCAAAATCTTCATAATGATCATAAGCTAGGGATCTGGTATTCACTCATGTGCATTTTGATATAAATTTTGTTTTTCCTGATTATGAATATCAATGTTTTTCTTTGAAATATAATTTTGAAGAAAAGACAAAAGCATTCCATAATTACTTAACATATTTTCTTTAATCTTTGACTCGACATTTTCATAATTATGATGTATAATCCTCAAAGCAGCTAAGAGCCCTTCATCTTCTTGAAAATGTAAAAGTTCATCGAGACATACCATATTTTTTTAAACTCCATAAGGTACTTGTAACTCATGACCATCTTTAAAATAAGAAGTCTCCATATACTAAATAGAATATTGACTTCTAGTTTCTAATGTAGAAAGGAGTTATGTATGTTCTTGAAGATTGTTTGATGTCTTTATGTAATCACCTTCCATTGATATCTCCTCTTCAACAAAATGTCCAGAAGTTGATTTTACTACAACAAACTCTGTTTGCATGTTCATACCCAGATGAGAATTTCTTGTAGCTTCTGCAAGCGCTTGAATTTCTTCGACATCTTCAAGAAAAATAGTAGCAACCTTCTCAATAGAATCTTGATCAGTAGAAATAAGAAAAGAAACTATATCTTCTTGATAAAATTCTTGGATATGTTCATAACTACTATCTTGTTCAAATTCATCATCATTAAGTTTTCTTTCCTCTTCAATACTATAGGAGAAACATTGTATATCAAATTATTCATTACAACAATGTTAAAAAAGAAGCTCAGTTTGATAGAAGTGTCGACAATACCTATTAAACATATAGTGGAAATCTAATAAATATTTGATGCTAGCAATAGGCAAACCTCGATACCATTTTCTCACATCTCCCTCAAGTGATATCATGAACGTCTTCATTAGAACATCTTCATGAGAGATACCCAAATGATGCATACATGAATGAAAATCCTTCAAGTGATATGCAGAACTATCATCATAATCATCATCTTCTCTGAATCTAGGAAGGTGGTCTTCCCATTTTTGTGTGTCAAGCATAGGATTAGGGAAACCGTGCATATATGAGAAATCAAATGGAGCATACCTTGCAGCTACTAGTAAATCAAATGAGTTCACCATTAGAACACAGTGGATTCGTTAGGTGAATAACCACACAACCTGTGTTTAACCCTTGTTCACCTTTAAGTATCAGAACTAAACTTTGTTGTATGCCTGGGAAAATGAAATTTCAAATCTGTTCCCCGACAATGATGCCAATTTGATGTTGTTCCTTGAGATGTTCTTGGCTAGGGAACTATGTCAAGGCATCCGTGTTTAACTCAATTTGAAAATTTAAAATAATTATTTTGACTTTTGTTCAAAGAATAGAGCTTTATGTTGAACAATTTCTACGAAGTCAATCACTCAGGGAAATCAAAAGAAATATAATTTATAATATGAACTCTCAAGGCAGTTGTTTTAGTGTACTAGAAAATTTAGTAATTTGAGGTGAATGGATGCAAGAAATGAAATAACAAAAAGATAGAGTATAATAAGGTATCTTAAATGAATAAGTCATGTAACCCTACCAATGGAGAAAAATCTACTAAGCCAAATGGAATTTAGTAGTAACAAAATGTATCTAAGAAACTTCAAGATATATGTTTAAGAATGAACAACCATGAATATTTCAAAAAATTGTTATGAAATCCATGACTTTATGATATTTCCTCAATGAATTTATAATAGTGGTGATCATACCAAATTGTTATTTGTAATTTTATTTAAGAAATAATAAAAAGTCAAATATATAGGATATGAATAGTTTTATGAATAGCATGATAACATAAAATAGAGAGATTTTAAAGTATAAAATAAGTGAAACAATGAAACTCTCAAGCTCTTGACACAAATAAGTACAAGTACATCTTCTGACCAAACCCACTCTTGACACAAATAAGTACAAGTACATCTTCTGACCAAACCCACTCTTGACACAAGTAAGTACAAGTACATCTTCTGACCAAACCCCTGAGTTCTTTTTCCCCTGAGTTCTTTTTCTTTGTGGAAAATCCCCCTTATTACAAATGAAAGAATTTTGTTTATAGCTCTTTTCTCTATGCCATCTATTCGATTTACAACTCAGGGCTCCATCACTGCCTCTTCCAAAATGATAAACATTATCTTTATGGAACTTTCGATTTGGGATGGTGGAGTTAACTAAGATCAATCGTGGATACTAGATATGTATAGCTTCATGTCTATCCACTCCACGATCTAAAATTATCACATAATTTGTAACCAACAATGAGAATTACTAAACCCTCAACATTCACTATTTTTAGATTATTTTTCTTATATCCAACTTTCCTATTAAATTATTATTTGTCAGATCGACCGTTGGAAAAAAAAGATTCTTCTCTATAAGAACATAACACTCAACAACCCTTAGATGAGTCTCGAAGGAAATATTAGCTACCGATTTTTAATTTTTATGGATTAATCCCACAAGCAACGTGAAATTTAATTTTAAAGCCTTTATAAAGTTTAAGTCTCCCAACATAACCTGTGTGTGGTCAGGGATAGTATGGAAATATGCACGGTTGATTGAATCAAGTAAATTTGGATAATAGGTTCCATGAATCCGGAATCCGAAAATCCAGAATTATGTAAAATGCGCATTATCGAAAATGCTAGATATCTGGATGCCACAAAAGACAAGACACGTAGGAAGACATGTCCGAGATCATTAAGACTATACAAATTGAAATAGGACAAGTGGAATGCAGTGGGAGGTCAACGTTCTACATCCAGAAGGTCATGGTTCCACATCTGGGATCCGAGTTTTTTGAAAATGCATGTTGTAAGAAACTTTGGATGTATGGGTATATGGCATTCAAAAGATATGGGTATATGGCATTCAAAAGATATGAAAAGGTTTATTGAAAAAAAACCTTGCTGCCCATATTTTGAATGTCATATAGGACTGGACATGTCAGATGACAAATAGGAAGTTATATTAGATTTGGGTCAAGGCCACACAAATTCGAGTGATACAAGTGGCATGCACTAGTGGACATGTAAGGTTAAGTTTCACACTCAAGCTTCTACATTCAGATTCAGATATAAGGATAAAGGAAAGGAGAAAGAAAAACCTAGATATACAAATATACAGATATCAGGGATTAGGGATCCGGAAAAATGAAAAATGCATGACTTAATGAAAAATCTAGATAGACATGTCAACATCTCGTCAGTGGACACATCAACTAAGAATTGGATGAGTGGATAAGATGTCAACGAATGGTGAGTGGGCGTTTAATGACCAGAATACCATGTCAGATACTTTGTTAAATTGCCACATCGGATGTCAGGTTGATTCATAGACATATGAGGAAGACAACTTAGAGGAACAATTGGCAGGTTGTGATTGGACTTCAAAAGTTTTTAACATCTAGGTTCTAGGATTATGAGAAAAGAGATTTATTGAAAAATTTAGATATCCAAATTTCTGGATATCCGGGATTTTGAAAAGTCCGGATATCTAGAATCTAGAATAAGTAGGACTATAGATGAAAATATGGATGCGGATGAAGTCCAATAATTCTCAGTCGTTGATTCAAAATAAAAATAAATATGAGACGTCAATCTTGGAATCTAGATAGGAATAGTTTGGGGTTTCCAATGAAGTTCTTTTGGAGGTTTCTATTGTGCGTGTATATGAGATTCAAGACTTTGCACATATTAAATTTGGGGCTTTCCCTCCTGAGCTTTCTTTCTCATCTTGTACATGCATCTCAACAAATCTCCTTTCTTGCAAAATCAAAATATAAGACCAATAAAAGTTTTTAATCGTGCAAAAATTAATATTAATAAGTCTAATAGATATTTACATTGAAAACCTCAAAACAATAATAAAATAAAAAAATTAATGAGAAACCCTTATTTTGCTTGAAAATATTTAGAGGCACATTTCGAGATACAACATGTCCTAATATATGCTAGCCATAATTGCTAGGAGTGTGTATGCCACTATAGGGAAATTCGACATTTTGGACAAAGGTTCCCCCAATTAGGATCCAAAAAATAGGGTTATCCCTAATTCCTACATGTATACCAAAAAATGGGACATTTTTTCCACCAAAAGAAAATCTGGTTCTAGAGGTGACTATGCCCCTAGTAGGGAAGACCATAGACATAAACACCACCAATGGGTGCTCCTATAGTGACACTGGTGCCACCAAGAAGAACACTAACAAAGTGGTTGATCTCGCTCACTGCCATTCTAATGGGGGTTGGGATGCCCCCAGTGAATATACCAATTGTTACAAGGTTTCCTCCCCTTGTTCATGGAGTCCAATAAAATTTTCCACATCAAACAAAGGAATAAGAAATCTATTCATAGAAGGAGTGGGATTTTTTAGAGGGATTGGTGTCACCTGAATTACTAATATGTGATAACGGATCAATGAAAGGAGGGTAATTTTTTGCATAGGTTATTTAATATACTCAATCTCTTAAGGAAGATTTATTGAGGTTCGTAGGAGGGTTAGCCCCACTTGGTATATTATTTATGTAGTCTAAATTCCTTCGATATTCCTCCCTAGACAATTATCCAAAATCGTAACCATTATGGTCAATTGGACCAGACCAATCTACAATAGGGCTACTTGGAGCTATCCTAGGCTCTTCTTATCCCTCAAAATCCTCATGATGTTGTGAGAGATCTGGCCCATGCCTTACTGAATATGGCTTCGTAGTTTCAAGAGAAAGACCCTAATTCATCCTAGATCAACATGGATGTTGTTCAACCACCTTAACAATTGGAAAATAATAGAAAAGCCACCAAGACCAAGAACCAAGAACCTATGGCAGCCTACATAGGAACATCAATCAACATTCACTAACAAACTTCTTAAGATATCCAACAAGAACAACCACTTCTTCAAAAAATAGCCCAAGGTGTTGTTTTTCTTGAGGCCAACTTGTAAGAGGTTGAGATGAGGCCCTTTCAGAAGTCAACATGGGGTGATTACGTCCCAAGTATAACCATCAAAGGTGTGAGAGATAGTTATAGTAAATTTCATGGAATAATCACCCAATGGCCAAGTGCCCTCGTGAAGGAGGGCACCCTCCAAGGGAGCTAAGGAAAATGTTGTGTGTTTGTCCCAAGTACCACAAGCACTTCCCACTTACAATAACTTATGTAAAATCCTAGGAAAAACAACTATGGTTACCACTTCGCAATTGACAATTAGGTGGAATATTCACGGGTCAAGTGTTTGCGTTGGGTATGAAGTACAAGAATTCATCCTACACTCGACACTTTGGAGAATAGGTATTACCTCAAGGACTTGCCAATTATTCCAAGGTTCCCTATAACACACAATGCACTAAACAAGCAAGATAGGTTAATCTCTACACTTTCCTAGCTCAACCTCGTGCTTAACATATGTGTGAGGTGTGATTTCCCAAAAAATGCATTTGGCTAATGATAAATTTTTCCCTCTCTAGTAGTCCCAATTTCATCTCTTGTGGCCTTGAAGAATTGACTCTCCAAATCTACACCAAGGCCCTAATTTCCTAGACTATTATTGGATTTTTCTAAAAAAGGAAAAGTCTAGATTGATTTTAGATTAAAGTTTCTTTTAATTAGGATTTTGTTACTCAAGGTTTATGGTGATGAAATTGATGATACTTTCAAACCCAATACTAAAATAAGGAAATATGCAAAATGCACTCACACACACTTCACTTTTAATGAAAACTAATTAACTCAAAGTTTTGAAATTTTGGTCTATTTTTTAAAATGATGATGCAAGAAACTCATGCAATTTCATATTGTGAAATTTGAAATCGAAGAAAATTAAAGGTTATTCAATACAACCTTTCAAATGCCTAAAAATAGAATATTTTTTTAATGAAAAACAATAATATAAAAAAACCCAAATCCCTAATGCTCAATCCAAAACATAAGATAAATGATGCCCAAACTTGTTGGGCGACTTAGAAAGTAGAAGTTCTAAACCTAATAATTTTTTTTTATCAACTACAAAAGTGGCTTTCCAATTGCTAACCAACAACTTGTGGTCTCTGTAGGGTGCTTGTGAATCTTGCACTAGCAACATGCAAGCATACCACGTCTAATACCAAAGACAATCACGACCAAAAAGATAAGAGACTAAAAAAAAATGTCAAGCCAAGCTTCATATTTTTTTCTTTGTTTCTCTTAGGGAAAATAGGGTAAAAATAAGGACTAGGGAGAACCCCTAAAAATGCTAGGTCCCAAAGAAATGAACCAATAAGGGAAGAATTCAAAGAATCCTTCCCTAGTGTAGTTGCCAATTTTTTTAGAGAGATTTTACCACTTTGTTAACCAAAGATCCCTAGTGAGTGTGTTGTGACCTCATTGACATATAGAGAGAAAATAATGAATTCTACAAATTTCCTCAACTATGTACATTGAACAACAAAAGTAGAAAGTAGTTATTGGAAGATAAATTACATGATTTGGAGTTTGTTTTCGTCTTTTCTATGCAAATTGGCCCACACCAATCTCCATCAAAAAATTGTTGCAAAACCCCTGCACACAAACATACACCCAAACATTTCTCAAACACTTTTGGAATAAATACAATTCAATTAAAAATTCACATATGTAACTAATCCTAGAAACATCAACCTCAACTCAAAAAGATAATCAATATTAAGAGTGACACTAATATGGGTGGGATGGGTGCGGGAGGAGGGGGAGAAGAGGGATATCTTATTTCAATGCAAACAATAAATATAGAGATACATGATATTTGTAGTGTTCACCCGAGCTCAAGATCCTTCAACCCTTTCCACGTACTAGACCAATTATTAACCTTGATGGCCAACAATATCACAGAAGTAAGGTAAGCTAAAAAAAAACATAAATCTCATCGAAGAAGGGGCTATATACTAAACTAGGAAGTTCACCACATGAAACAAATTGTATAACATGGAAATAGGGGCTTACATACAAATTTCTCTAGCATCTAGGGCCTACTTTTCATACAAGTGTTTCTTGGTCCCTTGTCCCAACCATTTGCCTTCTTTTTATATGATGAAAATGAAGTTAATTCGGTTGGGGATGGAGATCATGACTAGACTGGTGTAAGAAATCCACAATATCCACTCATAGATGTGCATTATGTGGCAAATTTATATGTTGTGTACTATTTTGATTACGCCCACAAGTTTGCAAAGGGAGACTAACAAATGTTTTCCAAGTTTAGGTGTAAAACTAGTGAACATAAGATAAAATCTACTAGGATTTTTATGCAAAAAGTGATATAATGCCAACCACATCCATCTCATATGAAAGATGACTAAATATGGTATAACACCCCCACGTAGGGTTGATGCTTCCATCTGAATGGGGCTTTGCAAGATACCTTGTTCCACCATCAACATCTTTATCCACTCCAATATTTGTTCAACCGATAGTTCATGTGATCCTTTCTTAAAAAAATAAAATGCCTTTGTCAAACACTAATGGAATTCAATTGCAAAGTCCAAAGAATAACCTTCTATTACATCTTTGTACTAGAAATCAACTTCCCAAGTTAATTTGTGGTCATACCATTGGATCTTCACCAAGTTCTTGGTAGTCTGCTCAACTCTCAGCCTTGGGAACCAACATTAATTCTTCTTATTTACATTTTCAAGTGATTCATGTAAATTTACCAAAAATTCTACTCATAAAATCTCATGTAGAGAATCAACAATTATCTATGTTTAAACCTTACCGCATCTTCTTCGACATATGCACTTTATTGGCAAGCAAAGTCATGAATCCTTCATTCTATCCAATCTTGAATAATGGCCTTCTCCAACCTCCATTTCATCTTCATTACTCTGCATCAATTAAGGTCTTGGAAACGAAACTCCATTGTTGGATCTATGAAAAACTTGGGGTATGTAGAGCATGTTCAACATAGGCCTAATTTAGTCGAGTGCACCTACATATTCAAATTTCCAGGGGGAAGAAGGTCTCACTCGAGGAGCATATGATAGTTTCCATATGACTAATGTGCAAAGTGTAAAAGATTTAGTGAGGGTTACATTCCTTTAAACATCCTTTAATCATAGTCAATTAAACTAATGGAACCGACAACATTTACATAAGGCACAATCACATGCAAATAATCCAGATATAACATAACTACAAACACATAAATAGATCAGGTCTCCATTCGATTAGCAAAATGAGAATTACAACATAACTTTGACACATAACTCATGATAGAGCACTCGATCCTCAACTTACAAAAATAAAAAATGATAACTTTTTATCCTCAACTTACAAAAATAAAAAATGATAACTTTTTTTCTAACTCTAACTCTCTTTACAACATTACAATTCTTATATATAAAGGCAACTGGAGCATTTACAAAAGATTCTAAAATATACTAGGGAATTTGCCATTTTTAACCCACTCACACAAAATAGTCTACATCCTCAGAGACATGTGCAAAGGATCGAGAGAACTAGGTTCACAAGATATATAAGAAAACTCCTTAGCCTTCATGTCCTTGATTTTTTGCATAACCACATACTCAGGTTTTGTGGTCTCATGGCTCTTGTCTTTCGTCAAAATCTACTTTGCGCTAGTCACTTAGTCAAATTTGGACCATTTTTATACACTGGATTACTATTGAAATTTGATGACATGTTGGCTCCAAATCCATCGCTTCCTAGGGAAAACCATGCAATATTTAATTAAGCTCTTCACCAAATTACAAGTGCAATGCACCATCTCTAAGGATGAATTAGGACTCCTCCTTAGATTTAATTCTAGTTTGCTTCCTTGCCTTGAACACGAAATCAACTTGCTTTACAATGATATTGTGTCTCAACCATTCATTAGGCTTTAGTAGTACAAAAGAAACTTGGGGGACCACCTCATGGCACAAACACCTCTCCATGCTTAGTGGTTCCAATGCAACAATCTCCATAGTCCCCTTGTGGCCTCCCTCACCCTCTCACACAAGGAGATATTGAAGCTAGCATAAAACCACCACTCATTCGTCTCAATATTTCCATGTGTTGCAAGGCCATCACACTCCAATAACATTTTACCAAGAAATTTCCCCCCTTTCTACCCTAGTGAGTAATCACCTCTCTTGAGAATCCTATAACCATGGATCCTAGTGTGGTCATATTTGACCACACTATAGTGCCACATGGTGTTGTCAACCACTCAGTACATATTCACGTCATCAACCCAATGGGATTGACCATCTCCTTCTGCTATGTCATACCAATCCCTATTCCAATGCACCACATAGTGTTGTGCAATGCACATGTTGCACAATTGTTTAGTCAAGTCAGGACTACACATTCAATGGCACCAACTTAGTAGGCACTACTAGAAGGGAAGGATGTGCATCATTATTTTTCTCGAGAGTGGTCACTTCCCTTAATGTATATCAACCCTTTTGATGCCCCCTTGGTAGTACCCTCCACCTTTGGTCAACAAGCATGGGAACAACTCATAATAACTTTATTTGTAACATTCAACATCCCCACCCGACACAATCTCCAGCACTTAATATGGTAGTACCCTCCACCTTTGGTCAACAAGCATGGGAACAACTCATAATAACTTTATTTGTAACATTCAACGTCCCCACCCAACACAATCTCCAACACTTAATATGGATAGGGCATAACTGCATAGGAGGGTAGATCTT
The DNA here is from genome assembly GCA_009831015.1 of Picea engelmannii. Lineage (NCBI taxonomy): Eukaryota > Viridiplantae > Streptophyta > Pinopsida > Pinales > Pinaceae > Picea > Picea engelmannii. The sequence goes on from ML805304.1 coordinate 126,969, forward strand.
GAGTCCTATATGGCTGCATAAGATTTTGGACTTGCAACAAAGAGGAGACACCAACAAACAAATTCTAGGTTCCAAGTTAGTGACACATGCAACCACATAACCTTGAAATCTCCACTTCATCATGTGTTTTTGCTTCAGGCAATGCTTTTGCACACAAACTTTTGGAGATTTGAAAATTATGCCCATATCGGTGCATTTCCTAAATTGAAAGGACACTGGTGGCACTTACCATCTTAATCAAAGGGGAATTGATACGACCTCCTAAGCCAATCATATTTCTTGTATACATTATTTTATTTTCATTCATTTAATATAGTATACAAGGTTAACAACTAAATATTAATAGTTAAACATTTCGATATATTATGCACATTAAAAAATTAGTTATAGTTTATTAATCATTGATTTGGTTCAGATTGATTAAACCTTCTCATATAAAAATTTACATTATAAATACAAAATTGAAAAAATTTACATTATAAATACAAGTACAAGTGCTTATTCAGTATTCTCTATATTATTTCCTCTTTCAATCTATATTTTATTTTATACTTTGCAACTTGGCTTCTATAGCTATATCAATTGAATTCACATGGTAACAATGTGGGAATTCCATAGGACCATGCTACTCATGAGAAACATAGTATGCTAATCTTGGAACAAACACTCATTTTTTTATAATAAATTTGATATAAATATTATAGATTAAGTATGCTAATCTTGTAACAAACACACTTTTTTTATAATAAATTTGATATAAATCTTATGGATTATCAAATTTTCATAATTTAAGTTTTTTTTTTAACAGTGTAACAATACCCACACGAGTTTTATCAATTTTAAACTCACCCAAATCATTAAAAAATCTATCAAAATTCCAAATGTAGTGCAACCAAATTCTCATAATTACATACATAATTAGACAATTTCCATATAAAAGTGATGTTATGACATATATTCGCATAATGCATTTATGCCATAAAATACCAACATCAAGTTCATATTCCCACGTGACGACATTTATCCTCGCCGAAAGTTTCTCTATGTAATATCGCTTTATGAAAGTAAAATTACACGTGAGAGGCTAACAATGAAACAAAATAAAATGTTTTCACAGCTAAGCATCCAAATTTACGTTCCGCCTCCTTCCCTACACGTGCGGAGGAGCGTACTGTCGGTATCTGGAAAAACTGCGGTCTTCTTTGACCAAAATTAAAATTTGATTGATAAGAAAAGCGGTTACAAATAAAGATTTGCCGCCACAATGTTAGGGAAGCGAACCCTAATCCTTAATATCATAATAATTACTAACGGTCTCCGAGATGGTCAAACAAACCCTAATACCCGGCGCTGCGCCGACGGTGGGGATTTTCAATCGCCGACAAAGCTCGAGAGTCAAATTGCTTTGGTCCGGGCCTGGAGTTGGGTTCCACGGTCAAATTGATTTTAACGAGAAAGTAAACAAAAGCAAATGGGGCCGTCAAATGCATGTAATCCGACATCTGGTTTCAGAGATTGAAATGGCCCACCTTCGTCGCAATTTGACAGATTAAAAGTGTCGAAATGGCGTTTTAGGTTATTTGAATTGCAATTTGCATTATCTGGGTTGTTCACAAAACGAATTTGAATTTGCTCGATCGGTGAAAAACAAAACTTGTGAAAAAATTCATTTGAAAAAGGAAGGATGTGAATGTTCGTAGGCCATGATGAAAAATGTCGAATCTTAGAGCGAAATTCCCTTCAACAGAAAAGGATTGTGGCGACCGGCACTGTGTGAGGAGATTCGGTCGTTGTTGACGGGAGAAAAAAAGGGAAGCAGACTTGACGGGTGTGAGAGTGGGAGACGACTGTTGCACTTGTAACCAGCCGATTTCCACGTCCATTTGATAGCGCACGCGCGAAGGTCTCCTCGTTTGAATAGGTATTTAGAGAGAGACAAACGATCCTGGAAAATGCGACGGCTGCCAATGGCTGGCGTGTCGTGTCAGATGGCAGGCATCGACATCGGCATATGTGACTATTTTCGTATACTACAAAGCTAGCGCTTTCGATGATGACCATTGACGAGCCACGAGTCCAGAAAAAGTTGACAGAGGACCCACCAATAGCTCAGTCTTTGACCAGAC
>ML805305.1:0-18541 GCA_009831015.1 Picea engelmannii
ACTTGTTATAAGAACAATGATAGAAAATCATGATGAGCTCCAAATTTATACTTTCAATTGGAAGAATTCCAACTTTTACTAAGGTAGGATAAATGTATTGCACCTAATTTCATGGCTATTATTACAAGTAGCTTCTAAATTTTATGAATTTTTTTCCATAATTCTTCATAAATACTAAACACCAAAAGTCACAGTAGGTGGGGAAACACATGCTTCAAATTATTCTTTTTTGAGAAAATACAAAAATTCTAGTTTTACAATTATTCTCAATATCAAAATAAGCTTTGAATCTATTAATTACTTTTTACACTTCATTATACTTAAATTGCAATATGACAAAAATAAATTTCCAAATACTTATAAATTAAACTTCTTTCATATTACTATTACTAAAAATACAATTAAAATATATGAAATTTTTAGTTAATATCAATATTTTTTAAAAATAAGTATAAATTTGTGAATTACTTTGTTAAAAAGATAAAGAGAATGACTAATCTTTCATGCACTATATTCATAATAAATTTAGGTTTTTCAAACAATCATTTATTATTATAATTTCAATTTATCTTTAAATGAAAATCAATTTCCAAATATTTATAAAGAAAAACAAAATGTATAATTAATTAATATTAAATTATCACTAAATTATATTTCAACTCCAAAAAAAATTCAATTGAAAGAATTCCAACTTTTACTAAGATAGGATAAATGTATTGCACCTAATTTCATGACTATTATTAGCACTGTGATGATCCACAATCATTTAAAATGGTTGATATCAAATTGATTATTATTTCAACTTAATATAATATATTTCAACTTAATAATACTTTAACAATATTAAAACTTTAATATATTACTATATTTCAACTTAATAATACTTTAACAATATTAAAACTTTAAAATATTACTATATTTCAACTTAATAATACTTTAACAATATTAAAACTTTAATATAGTGCATTATATTGTTGTTTTACTACTTTAATACTTGAAATATAACAATATATAGTAAAGTATTATGTTTTTCTTTAATTTAGTTGTATATCGACCACTACAGAGTATTTTCTACATGGAAAGAATACTACTATAGCACTTAAATAAAATGATACAGATAGTACCGAATTGATAGTAATGATAAAATGATATAGATATTATCTTTAATTTGATAAAGATAAAGAAACAGATTGACTGTACTGAATTGATTATCTGTACAACCCACTTGACAAAGATTAACTGTATCGAATTGAAATAAATCGATAATGAAAAATAGAAAACAGGAAACCCTAATATATATCATAATCTCATTGAAAAATGTGTAGTTTTTGAAAGCTGAGCGCATACGAAAAAATCAATATTTTATATAATTGGAATTCGATGGTGGAAATATGCTAACATTTTACAAACGTTGCAAAATTTATATAGAATATCTAGATTTCAAGCAATCCAGATTGTCTCGTTACTTAAGCGGCTTGTGATCTGCAGCTAGACTTATTGCTCTAACTCTAACAAGGTTTCAGGTTAATTGTATTGAGTACGTCGTATATAGAGCATTGGCATCCAACCCTCTCTATAAGCTATGGAAATGGCAGAAAAATGATCAGAATCCGTCTGGAAAGTTACAAGAAGTATTCCACAACAGATGGCCGGAATGTTATGAATAATGACATCGGTCATGCATATAGAGAAAATGTTGCCACGCATTACATAGAATCTCTATCGATGAGCACCATAAATGGCCTTAACAACAATCATTAAAAAAAAAAATCGTGGCTCGTTGGTAGCCATTTGAATAAGTCACAGCTACTTAGGGTTGAAGATTCTTCTCTCCATAAAGCATATTCAATGTCAAGCAGTCACCATGTTTCACATGCCTTTGCTGAGATTCATAGATTTCCGTTCGAATGTATACACCTGCAGGTATGGAAGAAAACTGATTACAGAAGCTAAATGATAACAAAAGATTAATTAAATATTGATTATGCTACAATAGAGTTCGTCTCTTTTATAAATGATTATAAAATCTAACTAATTCTTATTAAAAAGGAAGTCATAAATTAGTTATCTCAATCACTATCAAAACTCTTTATTAATAATTTAAAACCTAATAACTAATTACAACTTGACATTATTACATAAATAAATCTTATAATCTAATAAAAAACTCTTAAATCAAATTATTTCAACTATTAATGAAAAATTTCAAAATACATAAATAAATGTTATAAATTAATAAAAAAATCGTGCATCAAATTATTTCAACTATTAATGAAAAATATCAAAAAACAAAGTAAGATAACACAAATGAAAATGGAATATTTTAAATTAACAAAGTATGAAAACTTTTAAGTTGCTTCCAATGTATTTTAAGCATTATTATAATAATAGTAAGAAGGCTATTAATTAATAGGCAATGGTCGGGTCAAGTCTAAGAAGGCCCACTCAACTAACTTCCTTCATCCCGCAGGCATAGTTCCGAGACACGCTTACTAAGTCTCGGAGTAAGGCTAAGTATTCTGGATCATGCTATGCTCAGGCGAGTGATATATTTGCTTCATGGCTTTGGTTAAGGCACACCTATCAATCATTATATCTGAAGGCAAGTGATATAACTGCTTTATGGCTTTGGTCAAGGCCATCTTAAAGATACTAGATATCATATTTCGGAAAAACGAAAGGTTTTCGGATATTTTCATAATGTTATTATATCATGACATAATATAGCAGATATATTTCCGAAACGATGTATTATATCATGGCTGATGTTCAAATTATATCACTTAAAGGTTTCAACCCCAACCCTAAAACACAAGATTAATATGAATGGACTATCCATTAATCATAATACCTGTCCATTATAAGCATCCATTAATATTAAAGGTTTCGACTGTCCTAAAAACTTGTCACCCACAAAACATTAAATATTATCATTATAAGCGCCCCAGTCCATCGGAAACCATATCGACCCCAACCCTAAAACATAGTATTAATGTAAAATACTGATATCGACCCCAGTCCATTGTAAAATACTGATATCGACCCCAGTCCATTGTAAAATACTGAATATCGACCCCAACCCTAAAACACAGGATTAATGTACCTTTCACCCTATCATGTCCAAACATATTGCGACTGTTTTGGTGTCCAACAATTTAATGACAAGGGTTACATGCGCGGTATTCTGACAACAATTGTTAACGTATATATCAATTCGTAAAGCACACATCTAACTCGCAGCAACAATATTCTTTATAATATGCATCTAACTCGCAGCATATAATATTCATCTTTATTGCATATTCGTAAATCACACATAATCTTCTGCATATTGCATATAATATTCATCTTCTGCATATTGCATATGAGCACATACCTGTTGCCCGAAAGTTCATGGACCTTGATAATCAGATGCTCCTCTTCAGGACTGATTTTGTCGCGTTTGAGATCAGGCCAGAGATAGTTAAGGCACTTTAGTCTGTAGCTTTTTTCAATTCTCTTTAGACCTGCAAATTGATGTCTGTCCTTTCTGTAATTGGCCATTACATTACATAATAAGCATCCATGACACAGAAAACAGTCAAAATTTCCCCCACAAATGTTAAGCAATCACAAATGTATGTATTCACAGAGGTTTATTCTTACATACCTGCTGCTTTGGCAAGAAATTTCCAGCGCCCTTCCCCGTGTAAACAGTAATAGTTATTTTCGTGTGCATGCGATTGTTTGTAAAGTGAAAAAACTATAAATTGGCAAATGCGGTTATAGCCTCCTAATTATTCAAGCTTAAGATGTGGGAAAACGTGCATAGAAGGTGAAAGGGCTCACATAATGCGTGGCACATGCGGCTGTCTTTAAACCGGTAATTATTTAAGTGGAAAAACGCACGTAGGAGGTTAAACGCTCACAGAATGCATGGAAAATGGGGCTGTCTTTAAATTGGTAATTATTTAAGTGGGAAAAACATGCGTAGGAGGTTAAACGCTCACAGAATGGGTTGTGGCATGAGAGGGCAGTTTAAACATCAGAAAGGAATGCGTGCAAGTCGTGGCATCAAAGAGTCGTTCAGAAACAAATGCGTACATGTGTGAAGTGTTTTTTAATGATATAAACGTGGCATGCACATATATTAATCCTCCTTAATCATTTAAACGTGGCAATTATATATCCTTGCAGTAATGTTTTAATGTGATTAAGTAAATGTAAAAAATTAAACATGTTAACGGATGCGTTCATAAATGCAAGGAAGTTATGAACAATAAATCTCACTCATTGATTTTGGAGGACGACTAAGAATATGCCAACATATTCAATGCGTAGCCATCAGATTAGGGTTTAAGGGTAAATAAGATTAAAAGATCATTAATTGTGCTCATTGTCAATAGGTATACGCCTATCGGCGTAACTATCGACGTAATAATGCTTTTAGACATTTGGTTCCTCTTAACTTAATGTTAAAATGGATATTAAATGGTATTACTTGTTTAAAACATTAAAATTAAAATTAGTCACTATTTTTTATTTGATTTTTATTACTAATATAATTAAGATATGTTACATTTAATAGACTCAATTAAATAAAAAAATAATATCAATATCAATTTAATACCACATTTTATAATATTAATTTCACAAAAATTAATAAATTAAGTTATTAAAAATTTATTACATTGTAATATTAAAATTATATTATATTATATTATATTACACTATAAATTATATTACTAATAATACTCTATTTTACTCTATTACAATAAAATACAATTATTATAGTAATGTAATAATATCTTATATTTTACTCTATTACAATAAAATAGAATTATTATAGTAATATTATATTGTAATAATATCTTTTGTAAAATATTATAATTTGCAAAATAAATAAACATTTAAAAATATATTATATTATATTATATTACACATTATATTACTAATAATACTCTATTTTATTTTATTACAATAAAATACAATTATTATAATAATATTGTATTGTAATAATATCTTATATTTTACTCTATTACAATAAAATACAATAAAATACAATTATTATAGTAATATTATATTGTAATAATATCTTTTGTAAAATATTATAATTTACAAAATAAATAAAATAAATATCTCACACATAAAAATATTATGTAAAAAGATTATTTAAAGGTTAATGCATTAAAATAATATTATAGAATAAGATAGGTTATATCTATATATAAACAAATTCATTAAACGATTATTAATAAAAAAATCAAAATAATTTGACAACTATATAGAACATCTATTTTATAATATTAATATTCAATATAATAATTAATCATCGTATAAATTTCATAATGTGTAAAATATATATATATATATATATTAAAAAATTATTTTATTTTACACATGGAGTTTATGAAATTTATACGATGATTAATTATTGTATTCAATATTAATATTATAAAATGAAATAATAAATTAAGAAATTTTTAATAATATAATAAAAATATTTTTAATAACATTTAAAATAAAATACTTGAACTATATTTTTTTTAATTTTTAATATATTTAAATATAGAATAATTAAATTTCAAATGATTGCTATGATATTAAATTAAAATTTAAATTTACTTTAGATCGAATTAAACTATAATAAAGTTTTTATTTACCTCCAATCCAATAAATTATGATAAAGTTTTAATTTATATATTGTAAGGAAGTTGTCTTTCATGTAATATATTATGTTAATTCAAAATTTGTATCTTTGTTACAAATGGAAAAGTTCGTTATATTTTTTCTCAAAAAATTTGGCCAAAACATCCATTTCACAATGTGTCAAAGTTTCATTGTGATAAATATAACCTCATATTGCAATCTAATGAAACTTAGCATTGCAATATGATCAACATTCAACATTAACCCAAATCACAACGTTACGAACATATCCCAACATGCCATGTGAACAAAACCTTTCACCAACATCACAAAGAGATGCAATCCTACATAATCCAATGTCATAATGTTGTGGACATGCCTTTCTATTGAAATATGACAATTGTACCCTATTTTCTTAATTTGGTGTTAGCCATGGTTATGTTGATATAATTCTTGCAACATATCCCACCCCTTTATCTATGTCACAATGCGACATAACCATTGAGGAACATACCAACTCCTTATAATCCAACCTAATTATATATCATAATGAAACATCAACATTCTCCAACATCTCACTTAAACATAACTCATAAGGAGTTTATCTATTTGAGATAACCATAAATAAACAAGCTATGTGGTGTAATGTTACAATGTGACTAAACCCAACATATCCTTATAGGAACATTGCAATGTGATACCCATGGTTAGCCCTTACTATGTGATGAACATTTCTCTTTGTCACATTGTGACAAACATTTCCTTATGTCATGGTGTGTTGAACATTTCCCAATGTCGGTAAGTGACAAACATAACTCAAGGTCGCATTGTCACCATCATATCCCAATGTCATAATGTGACAAACATAAATAGGCTATGTGACGAGTAACATCGCAATCCAACGAACATAAGCGGATTTGTCATGTGATGAACATATCTCTATCGTCACAATGTCACAAATATATCCTCACATTGCAATGTGTTGCACATATATTGATGTCAAAATGTGACAAGCATTTCCAAACATCCCAATCTGGAAAAAAACAACCCATTGTTGCAATGTGATGTACACAGCCCAATGTGGAAATGTGAGAAACATTCACCAACACTACAATGAGATGAACATTTCTCGATGTCATAATGTGACGAACATAACCTAATGTCGCAATGAGATGAGCATTTCCCAATGTCAGAATGTGATGAACATTTCCCAATGTCACAATGTGACAAACATAACTAGATGTGGTAATGTGACGAACAAAACCTCATGTCCCAATGTGACGAAAAAAACCTCATGTTGCAATGTCACGAACAAATCTTTATCACTATTGCAATATTTCATGATTATTTTCCTATATATCACAATGTGTCGAACATTTTCCAACATTTGTATTTGAAGAACATAACCCTACGTTTCACTATCACTATCATATCCCAACATTGCAATCTGAAAAACATAAATTGGCTATGTGAATAGTAATGTCGCAATGTGATGAACATAGCCCTGTCATTGCAATGTGATGAACATATCCTCACGTTGCTATGTGATGCACATATCTTTATGTCACAATGTCACAAACATCTCCAAACGTCCCAATCTAACGAACACAACCCATTGTCGCAATGTGATGTACACAACCCGGTGTGGCAATGTGAGAAACATAGACCAACATTGTTATGAGACAAACATTTCTCGACACCGCAATGTGACGAACATAAATTGATGTCACAATGAGACAAAAATTTCTCGTTGTCACAATGTGAGGAACATAACTTGATGTCGCAATGCGACAAACATTTCATGATGTCACAATGGGAAGAACATTTCATAATGTCACATTGTGATGAATATAACCAAGTGTCATAATGCCACGAACAAGAACTCATGCTACAATGTCACGAAGAAAACCTCATGTTGCAATGTGATGAACAAAACATGATCAACATTGCAATGAGATGAACATTTTTCGACGTCGCAATGTGACGAACATTTCTCGATGTCGCAATGTGATGAACATAACTTGATGTCACAATGAGATGAACATTTCTTGCCATCACAATGTGACGAACATGACTTGATGTCGCAATGAGATAGACATTTCATGATGTCACAATGAGATGAACATTTCATAATGTCACAATGTGATGAAATTTCGCAATGTCACAAATAAGAATTGATGTCGCAATGTCACGAACAAAACCTCATGTCGCAATTTGATGAACAAAACATGATCAACATTGCAATGTAATAGTTCCATAACAAACCATGGTTATACATAATAAACGTGTCCCATCATAATCATCTCCATAAGATCTATGAAGGTCACGCAACGACATGGTCAACAATAGTCAACCTTGTTTAACCATAGTCAACCATGGTGAAGGTCAACTATGATTAACCATATTGTACTTTATTTTAAGTCGAGCTCAATCATGGTTAACCATAGTCAACCATTGTTACGATCAACCATAATAAACCATGGTTACAGTCAACCATAATTAACCATGGTTACGATCAACCATAGTAAACCATACTCTTCATCGTGGTCAAAAATAGTGAACCATAGTTAAGGTAATGGTCAACAATAGTCATAGATAAGGTCAAACATGCTAAATGCCATCCATAGTCATGATCTACCATGGCCATGGCCAACCATTGTCATCTATGGACAACAACTATCCAACATAGTAACCATTGTTAACCACGGTCATGGTCAATCAAGGTCAACCATAGTAAACCAAAGTCAACCAAAGTCTCCCAAAGTATTAATACTTTAGAAATGTATTAATTAATAATGTATTCATGTATTAGTTAATTAATACATTAATACTTTAACACATTATTGTATTTATTTATTAATACATTAATTAATAGACCATTAATGTATTAATTAATTAACTAATATTTTAATAAATTAATGTAATAACGTCAATTTAAACATAACAATAATGTATTAATTAATTAATACATTAGTAATTTATCAAATTAATGTAGTATCACATCAAATACATGAATATTTTAGTACATCACTCTATTAATACATTTAATTGATATATTTTCTTAACAACACAATTCTTATTATGTGTATATTAAAATATATATATATATATATAATCTACAGAAAAATACTTTTTTATGCAATGGTATGGTCCACAATAATCAACCCCAATTAATCATAGTAAATCAATATCAACCATAGTAAACAAGAGTGAACAGTAAACCAAAGTGAACCAAGATCTCCCAAAGTATTAATACTTTATCAATGTATTAAATAATAATGTATTAATGTATTAGTTAATTAATACATTGATACTTTACCACATTATTGTATTTATGTATTAATACATTAATTAATAGACCATTAATATATGAATTAATTATATAATATTTTAATAAATTAATGTAATAACATTAATTTAAACATTACATTAATGTATTAATTAATTAATACATTAGTACTTTTCCAAATTAATGTATTATCACATCAAATACATGGATACATTAATATTTTAGTACATCACTCTATTAATACATTTAATTTATATATTTTATAAAAAAACACAATTATTGATGATGATGATGATGATGATTAATGTCCACTAAGACCTAATTGGTCTATCGGACCTTAAGAGGGTAAGTGATTACATGTGATTCTTTAGAATTTTGTTTCTGTGCTCGAAAAGCATTAAGAGAAGCTTTCCAAGATCACCATATTTTTGTTGAGTTAAGAGGTTAGGAAGGTTGGTAGTGTGATCAATATTTTGAAAATGAGATCTAATATGGGTATAGACTCGACAATCTAAGAGAAAGTGTTTTTCATCTTCAACCTTCTTAGTGTCACAAAGGTGACACACTCTTTCATCCTAGGGCGTTTTAGGAATTGACCAACACCCAGTTTCACTATGGATCTCGTGAAAATTTGTTCTTATCTTAGCAATGATTATTTTTTTCTTTACACTTGGCAAAACAAATAGATAATTTTGATCTTCTAGATTAGGGTTGATTACATCTTTATAATACCTTAATTTTCTTTTTTCCTCTAATTCTTTATCACACCGCATTTTTCCTTAAATTTTGATTTGACGTTTTTTTTAATAGTATCTTTATTCTGCAAAATGGTTTGTTCCATGATTCCCCAATATTTTAGCCAAGACCGAGCATCTTTATGCCATCCTCGCTTGAGTCGATGGTGGTTATGTCTTGATTTTGAAGCAATTTTAGGTAGCCTCTTGTCTTCCATGTTGTTTAACTTGTTCTTCTACATTAGGTATCTAGTCATAGCCATGCTCTCAATGGGGGAGAGGCTTGTTTCTATGAGGAGGATGGGATAGGGCACATTTCCTTTAATTTTGATATTATAGGTTATAAAATTCTTTTGTATTTTCTCTATCTTTCTCCAGGATTCATGAGAGATACTACATCCCCAGACTTCACCTCCATAAAGAATAACAGGTGTAACAAGAGTCTCAAAGAAGAGTTTCTTCTTATCCCAACTCCAAAGATCAACTGATTTACAATTGTTTTCAAGCCCATAATAAGCTTTCCATCCCCCAATAATCCTTTTCTCAATGTTATAATTCCAATTGAAGTTGTGGTGAATATCAATTCCAAGATATTTGTATGAAGTCACTTCCTCCAAGTTGTTGTTGTCATATACAAAGGTATCATAAGGGATCTTATTATGTGTATATTAAAAATAATTTTTAATATTTGTATTAATAATATATATAAAAATAACTTTTTATGCAATTGTATGGTCCACAATAGTCAACCCATATTAACCATAATCAACCATGGTGAAGATTATGATGAGCCATAATAAACGTTGGTCAACACATGAATTTTTTTATTAATACATTAATTAATTGATTAATACATTAGTAGTGTATTAATTTTTTATCAAAACAACTCATTAATAATATCATTAATGCATTATGGGATTCTCAATCAATAACATTTGAAGTTGGAAGATGAGGGCACTCTGGAAAACCCTAGCTCCAAGCTCAACGCGACTCGCTGCATGACCGAACCAACTCACTCTGTAGCAAACCACCTGCCAAGATCAGGCATCGATAGTCTTTTGGTTTGATTTGTCAAGATGAACATAGAAGAGGGGGGGGAAACCCCCTCGTACAAAAACATTGTGGCCAACGATCGATCGGGCACAAGAGAAAAACGGCCATATTTCAAGCCGCTACTGTAGATGCACGAACAAATCCTCGCCAAAGAACAAGGACTCAGCAAGGAAATGGAGATGGAAGCCAACACATCTCATCCAAAAGCACCTCGTGGGTGGGAGCCTGGAAAATGCATCCCACAAACGGAAAAATCCTTGTGATACCTAATAATCTCAACACGAGTGGTTGAACACACCCAGTTCATGTGAGAGCATGCCCTCATTGGCAAATTTTTGGGACTGTGGTCTTCCGAATGGGACCTAAACAGATGGATCAAGCATTGGTGGAACCCCAAAGGTGATTATGAGGTTCAACTCAGCTCTAAAGGCTTCTTCACAATTATCCTATACAACCCAGAAGACCAAGACCGAATCTTTGAGAACGTCCCATACTTCTACAACTCAACAAGGTTATTCCTAATATTCTAGACATAACACTTCATCCCAGACAAGGAGGAATTTACAATGGCACCAGTCTGGATCCACCTCTATTCCTTGCCACAGGAGTTCTGGCTGGAGGAGATTCTCATGGGAATAGGAAATACAGTGGGTCACTATGTCAAAACTTCAGAAGCCACAAAGCAAAGGAAATATACTTCATACGCCTGAATATGTGTTTATATGAATATATCTAAGGCTCTACCAGGGGTAGTAACTCTGGAATATCAAGATGAAGAATAGCAACAAACACTAGACTACGAACATATCCCTTTCTGCTGTAGAAAATGTCATGAACATGGCCACCTGTTCAGAGACTGCCCTCTGAATAAGAAAGCCACCAAATCCAGCGATACCACATAGAAATATGGCTTCACCACTGTCACGACCAGAAAGAAAAACCCTACCAGGATGCAGATCCCAGACCCCAAGCCCAAGATCTCGACCAAAAAATCATACAAGATACTGAACCAGCTACCGGAAGATGAAGAAATCCAAGATCCACACAAAGAGATGCAACAAAGCAAAGGACAGAACCAAGCCCTTTCCTCCTCTGGCACAAACCAAGAAACATACCCAAAAGAGAAAGGAGATGGAGACGGTGACATCTTAATGCAGGTGGATGATCAAGATCGAGCAGGCATTGACCTAGAAACTTGAGGAAGCCCTCAACCAAAAGAATATGCAAGGCCTCCTTGAAGAGAAAATCCAAAAGGTACACAAGGTTTTTCTTGGCTCAACTCGAGGATCCACGACACGCTTAGGTATAAGAACAGACCCAGGTTTAGGCTCAAAAAATATACCACGAGAGAACAAAAGAAGGGGATGCAAAATGGTGCATCAACTAATCAAGGAGGTGAGCAATCTTATGATCAAACCAGGACAGATCCATAAGCTCTCGGAGGGATACCTCCACCCAACACCACCCTCATTATGATGAATATCATCACCTGGAACATTAGACGACTCAACGGAAGATCCAAACAAAGGATCCTTCGAGACTGCATAAAGACAGAAAACCCAAATATTCTAATGATACAGGAAACAAAATGTGCTAGGGAAGAAGCTGAAATCATCTTCCAGCACATCTCAAGGGGATGTGATTTTGTTCAAACAGACTCCTCAGGGGCCTCAGGGGGTCTAGCTATTTTATGGAACCTGAACACCACTACTCTCAACAGATCCTTCTCTACAATAGGCACCATAACAGTCCACTTTGAGGTCATAGGTTCACATCAGGAGGGGACCGTCACCAACGTCTATGGACCCCAAAGTTAGCAGGAAAAATACAAATTCATGGAGAGGCTAGTTCTTATCAAATCTTTGTTGACCACACCTAACTGGATCATTGGAGGTGACTTCAACATGATCCTGTCGCTGGAGGAAAAAACATGTGGGATAAAAAGGCTGGAACAAGACAGTGGTCAGTTCAAAACCCTCATCGAACATCTAAAGTTAGTAGATATAGAAAACAACAATGGTACTTTCACTTGGTCCAACCGTAGATCAAGAAACCAACATGTATCCTGTCGTCTGGATCGTTTCCTTGTAGCTGAACAACTAATTGAAAAGGACCTTTGTATGGAAAGTCTCATTCTCCCTAAAGCTAGCTCGGACCACTGGCCAATAGCCTTCCACCTAGAAACAAAGGCAATACCCAAATATAAACCCTTTTGGTTTGAAAATTTCTGGCTCACACACCTAGACTTCCATCAGCTTGCAAAAACATGGTGGGCTCAGGCAGAAATAGATCATGGTACAAGTATGTACAAATTCCAGCAACGTGTCAAAAAATTCAAGCAATCGCTAAAGAACTGGAATAAGAATACCTTTGGAAACATATTCCAAAGCATGCAGGAAATAGAGAACAACTTAATGGACATACAAAAAACTTTCATCTCAGGGACTTGAACTGCTAAACTAATGAAAGAGGAAGAGCAGCTACAAGCGCAACTAGAAGAAAGGAAAAAGCCAGAGGAAATTTTATGGAGACAGAAGTCAAGAGTACAATGGCTCAAAGAGGGGGAAAAGAACACAAAATTCTTCCACGGGACCATGGTACACCACCGACACATCAACAGAATCACTCATCTGGAGGATGGACAGGGTAACCCAATCAGATAACATACCCAAATAGAGATAGAGCTCAACAGGTATTACCATGACCTCCTAACAGAAACCAAGGCAGATAGGGAAGCATCCATCAATCGAGTAACCAGTCACATACCCTCAATGGTGACCCCTGAACAGAATGCAGCTTTAATGAGACATATCACACAGGAGGAGGTGGACCAAGCAGCAAAAGGTATGCCCCCAGGGAAGGACCCAGGCCTGGATCAATTTACCATTGAATTCTTCCATCACTGTTGGGACATAGTAAAGAAAGAGGTTTGGGAGGTAGTAGAGGAATCATGGAGTTTAGGCCAAGTCCTCCTGGCCCTCAACGCTACCTTTCTCACCCTAATTCCAAAAGAAGAACGGGTCACAAATCCCAAGCAGTTCAAGCCCATCGCTCTATGCAATGTAATTTACAAAATCACTATAAAGGTGGTTGTGAATCGCCTTAAGCCAATTCTTCCCTTCATCATATCCAAAGAACGGGCAAGATATGTAGAGGGAAGTCAAATCATGGACAGTGTTATTCTAGCTCATGAGGTCATCCATTCTCTTAAGTCGACAAAAACTCCAGGTATGCTAATAGAACTTGATCTTTCAAAAGATTTCAATAGAGTCAATTGGCAATACCTTCGGGCCACTTTAAATTCTTTTGGTTTTGATCAGCATTGGGTGAACTGGATCTTAAACCTCACCTCCTTGGCCTTCTTTTCCATCCTCATTAATGGAGTCCCTTCTCGACCCTTCTCACCATCTAGAGGCATCAGACAAGGGGACCCCTTATCGCCTTTTTTGTTCGTGCTCATGGCGGAAGGCCTAGGACGCTCCATTAAGACAACAGTCCAAGAAGGATCTCTCAAAGGCCTACCTTTTCACAACATCCAACCAGCACCCTCACACAACCAATTTGTTGATGACACCCTACTCATGAACTCCCCAATGGAAAGAGAGGCAAATAAGCTTAACTCCATCCTTTCGGATTTCACAGAAGCATCAAGCATGACGCTTAATCTAGACAAATCCAAACTCTTATTCTTCAATACGCCGATTGTGGTCCAACTTCATATCTCCAAACTCCTGGGAATACCCAAGAGCTTCCTTCTATCCAACTACCTAGGCATTCCTCTAACAGGAGCAGCAGCAAAATCCATATCCTAGGACAACCTCCTCCTTTCCATCTCCAACAGGCTGAACAACTGGACCTTCCGAACGCTAAACATTGTGGCTAGATTGGTCCTGCTCAAGTTGGTCCTTCAAACCCTCCCCACCTACCTTTTCACTACCCTAGCCGCCCCCAAACAAATCATCAGAGCTATAAGGAATCTCCAGTGAAACTTCCTCTGGCAAGGCCTTCAACCTAACAAGAAGTGGGCATTAGTAGGATGGGATAAGATCTGCATGCCAAAAAGCATGGGAGGTCTGGGACTCCAAGATCCAGGAAAGCTCAATCAAGTAATGGGAGCCAAAATGTGGTGGAGGTGGTTGAAAACACCAAATGCCTTATGGGCACAAATCTAGAGGCATAAATATGCTCCCTCCATGCAGGCCAACCAACTCATCAGACACAATACCAGAATACATGGATCTAACATTTGGAACACAGCATGGAAAAATAGAGACCTGATACAAGATCACGCCTTTTGGGAGGTGTGAAATGGAGAAAGTGTTATGTTTTGGCAAGACTCATGGCAGCAACTCAAACCTCTAAATGACCTGGAAGAACTGACGCCCCTTAAACAAGATCTAAACCAAGACACTCCCCAAAGAGTGAAGGATCTCTAGAAACCCGAGGAGCAAAGACTGCAATGGTGGCATTGGAAGACCTCTAACCAGGAATTAGGGGTCCCAAAGAACCTTGACCTACAAGCTTGGAAACACTATGCAAATCACTGAAAAATCCTCCACAGAGAAGGCCCAGATATTCTTAGATGGGGGCACTCCACAACTGGTAACTTCTCAGTCAAAGAAGCCTACTACCTACAAGGCAATTGCCAAAATCAGGAAAATGAAAACATATGGAACAAGGTTTGGAACCCGGTACTCTGTCCCAAGTTGTCCACCTTCGTCTAGCTGATTGCACACAACAAAATCCTAACCCGGGACAACCTTAGAAAAAGAGGCTTCATTGGGCCCTCAATATGCATGTTATGCCAACAACAAGAGGAAATCAAATAGCATCTTTTCAACATATGTCACTACAACCAGTCGATCTAGGACCAAGGAGCCCAAATGATGCACCAATCCAATCAAAACAAAAGCAACATTAGTGGCACGATTGAAAATTGGGAGTGGACCACTTACAACAATCCTCTACTGAATTACATATGGCAAATCCTCCTTGGTTTTATTCTTTGGAAAATCTGGAAGGAACGAAACAAAAGAATCTTCCACTCCAAAGACTCCACACCAGATTTAACTTGGGAAAAAATTATCACACTTGTCAAGGAAACAGTTAGAGGAAAACACTGGAAAATAGAGGACCTAAACTGCAGCCCAGAAGAAAATGCATTCTCCAAAGCTGGTAGCCCAGCTTGATCAATAAACTGGCGATCAAGACACCTAATCATCAAAACAGAACCCCAACCACCTAGACCCCTCCTCTTGTAGAGTTCATAAAAATTAATTTCGATGGGGCTTCCAAAGGAAACCTGAGACCAGCGGGCTACGAAGCAACACTCAGAAACTCCAAAGGAGAGATCCTCGTCATGGTAGCGGGGTATTTGGGGGAAACAACAAACAACGCAACAGAGTTAATAGGCCTACTGCAAGGTCTCCAAGTAGCAATTGATCGACATAGCCATAATCTCATTGTGGAGGGGGACTCACAAATTGTCATCCAACTAATAACCAAAATCCTCCACGGGGAAAACCCGCAAAAAATCTCACCCAGCTGGAGACTATTTGGGTTGCTAGAGGAATTTAAGGGCCTCCTAAGAGCCAATCTCAGCATCATAGCTTCTCATGTGAAAAGAGAGGCCAACAGGGTACCGGATTGTCTGGCAAATGAAGGAGTAACAAAGGAGACCGAACATATTTACTGGGAAGCACACAGCTCTGAAAAATCAGACATATTATAGTGGTGTCAAGCTCTAGCTGATAGGGATCTCCAACCCCCGAATGGGGTGCCACAAAGAGAGGGAAGGACATGTGGATCAATGTCGGGTGGTGCCATAAATGTTGGCCACTGGCTCCCATCTCCTCGCCATAAATGAATGGGAGTGAACCCAGGCAATGGACATCAAATGATGAGGCCTCTCACTCGAGCGAGCAAGACAAGTGAACAATGCATTAAGACCATAGCCTTAATGGCCAAAGATATCACCTTCGTCCTTATCAACCGCCTTGGAGTATTTGTGATGCATTTGAAGTTTGCAGAGCCGAAGGATGAGCCTTCAAAGAGCAGGAATAGAGACACCCCTTCAGTCGATATTCCAACAACAACTTTGTTGAATCTAAGCATGCCACGAGCAAGGGGGCGGCCTCACAGAGGCTTGGCATGGTACGCAGTCGATTCACGCCGGAAGCGGTAGAAGAATTTTGAAAAAGCATTGGCCCTAGCTAGCAGGAGGAAAACCAGGAAGTCCAGGAGAATGGGAATCCCTCCCATGGCATATGTTGAGGAGATTTCACTGGATGAATCCATCCAGAGCTACATAGAGAATCTTCTCTTCACTGTCCAAAACAATTGGAATCCCCCCGCCTGTTTCGAGAAGGATGCAATAACCCCTACTCCAAGAATAGCGCACAGTCTCAGGGATGCTCCAATTGAGGAATTCACAACTTGTTTCATGGAGGAAGAATTCTAGAAAGGCATGGAAGGAAACAAAGAGGAATTCATGACCAGCAAACCTCCTGAGGTAGTTGCATAGCGAAATAGGCAGAGAGAGCACCAAGGTGGCAATGTAAAAGAACGAAAGGATGAGGCCGAACAACCACCACTCATTCAACCGGAGCACCTTGAATTAATTTTTGACATACGCAGCATGGTGGATGACCAGATATTCAGGGCCATCTACATAAATCAACGGCTTGATATGATCTATGTTGCCTACTCCAGTGCATCCCCAAGACACCAATTCCCTACTTGCGCACAGGTCTACGCAATTCCAGTCAAGCGAGGAAATAATGGAGACGAGGATAAGAACACCGGCTAAAAGGTTTTTTACATGCTCATAGTTAGAAACTTTTTTATTTTGTTGCATACCAGAGATATAGCTCACTTAACTTATAGTAATGCTATTGGTAGTGTAGTAAAGACAAGACTTGGTGTAAAGGTGACCATGCATCCTGGTTTCCTTCGGGGAGGATGGCAACCTGAAATTTTGAGTTTGAAAAGTGGCATGGAACAACCAGCTGTCTTGGTTTCCTTTACAGGCAGGACAGTTGGCAGTTCAACAGAACTCTGTAATTCTGCAACTTTAATATAACAAGACCTACCTTTTTTACTTAAAAAAAAATATCATTAATACATTATTAATGTAATAATACTTTATTAATATATTATTAATACTTTATTATTATATTTTTAATAGTTAAATGTATTTATGTAAAAATATAAACATTAATACATATATTTTACTAATATATTACTTTATTATTATTTCATCAATACTTTAATATATTTAAGTTAAAATATATTATTAATGTAATTTTACTTTATTACTTTATTAAGAATTTATTAATGTATACAATAATTTGTAAATTATTATGATATATTATATTAATATGTAATACATTACATTAACATATTCATAAACCATTAATTTTTATACATTAATATAATACATTAGTACATTATTATTATATATTATTACATAAATATAATAATTAATATATTACTATATTAATTATGTTTTAATATATTAATGGTCACTTTCAAAGCATGTTTATCGTCAACTAGCAACAACCACTTTATAAACATGGTTGATATAAGAAGATCGACATCATTTTATACATATTCAAATTAATGGTTTCTATAGACCTATATCAACCATTTTTATAAAATGGTTGTTGCTAAGTATTCATGTTTTAATAAATTATATGATGTGATATGCATGCCTTCCTTTCTATTGCACATAAACCATACATATAAATTACATATGAATTGTTTAATTTCTTTAAAAAAATCCTTCAAAATACAATAATTAAAATACTATATAAATTGTTTTTTTTTTTTAAGTAGT
>ML805305.1:37119-71516 GCA_009831015.1 Picea engelmannii
TTACGTTTGATTCCCAAAAATGTAAAATCAGAGAAAATAACTCAGGAAGATTGGTTGCAACTGCAACAAGAAGACCGAACAACATATACATCCTAGACATGAAGAAGAGAGAGAAGACAGAAGCCACACAAAAGGATTCTAAGAAAGAAAAAGTCCCAAAGACCAAAAATAAGGATGAAGTATTATTGAGTGCCACATGTTCAGGGGGAGCAACCCCAAAGAATAGAGTTACATTTTTCCATTAAACTCAAGGGGAGCAGCCTTAACCTTTGTCATTGATGTCAAAGGGGGGAGAGAAATTGGGATAATGATGATAGGGGGAGCATGAGTGTTTCCATCAATGACAAAGGGGGAGATTGTTGGAAGATTGGTTGTTGTCATTGATGTCAACCCTAGTCATGGGTTTTGGACCGCAAGATTGATAAATGTATTTGGACATGAAGGAAAATGCACATGCATATACAACACCCATGAATGGATAGTATACATCATGTTGTTTCCGGTGGTATGTGGCATGTTACGTGGATCCTCATGGTTGAGGAGAAATGATTTTTTGAAGATGACAAAGTGAATTGAAGAAGGAAGTACATGTATGCCCTGAAGATAATTAAAGAAAAGAATTACAAAATAAGAAAGTGTCAGGTCGTCCCTAATGTTAAAATGAAGTGACATAAATGGTATAAATAAACATCATTATACATTCATTTTTATATAAGTCGAATTTAAGAGGAAATAAGAAGTAAAAGAAGGTCGGATTTCAAGGGAGGATGAAGTCTTTTGGTGATGTGTTCTAAGGTATGTTATTTCCAGGTCATCTTTCCATTTTTGCTATAAATTTTTTTCTAGAATGATTCAGATGGTGAAATTTCTATGGTATTGAGAAGACATATCAAGGTACCTCTGGTAAAAATTTCAGCTCTTCATTCGCTATAATTATGGAGATACACTCTATGGAAGATAGGGTTTGTGATCAGTCCTGAAGCTAGTCAATAAATAGGTGTTCTGGGTAAAACAGTCATAAATTCTTTATACAAAATCCAAATGAAGTGGGACCACTTGAATTGGAAATAGTACGGACTTTAGTTTCTTGTGTGTGAGTTTCAGAATTGGATGTTAAATATTGAGCATGGGGCATGCTGTACAAGTTGGGTCTTCTGAATAGACCAAAATTGAATAAAGTCTACCATTCTTTCTATAACATCTTTTTGGGGAGGATTCAGGGAGTGAAAATTGGAGGAGTTTCAGATAATACATTGAGTAATATTATCTACAAGATCAGAGTACTCCAAGAATTGAAGAATTTCATAAATTGAATAAGTCTCAGGAAGCATTATCAGGTTCTATGTGTTGATTGGTTGATAGTGATGATTTAATGTAAATTTTTATTATCTCTCATATATTCTTGGGTGGAAGGAAGGGGAAAGGATGGAGAGTTCAACTCTCTCTTGATATTGGAGGATTGTATATTCCTCTTGGAGGTTTATCCCTGCCTCTACATTTGGAAGCTGTAGCTACCTTTGGAAGTCATTACTTCCCTGGAACAAAAACTATTGATTATTTCTCATATATTGTGCATGGTGTATTGTGGTGTATTGGTGTAACTCTTATACTATTGTTCATTTTTCATTGGATATAATTGAATTGTTTAAGTATAAGTTGAAAAATGTTTTCAAATTGTACTTGATATTGATTCACCCCCCTCTTAGTATCAACATCTATTGTTCTGTGTCCTACAAATAGCACCTAGAATTCTGTGATATACAAATTTATCAGCGAACTTCAGGCTGGCTCGCACAACATTTCACTTATATTTTCTCATGTGATGCATGCAAAACTTGGAGTTCTGTTATATACAAGTTGACAAATGGACTCCAGGACTGGCAGGTTCAATATTGCTATTGTCTACATGTATAACATATAACATATATGTTATATAGCTAACATTATCTAAAAACATTATTTTCAAGTACTAAATTATTAATAATGAATATTGATGTTGTACAATTTAATTAAAGAAAAATAGAAAATGAGTCGCAAGCTTCTAGTCTGGGTCCAATTGCATATCACCAAAGTCTCGGGCACAAGAGTAGATGGACATGAAATCTGTCACTATGTCGTCTGGGAACCCGCGATCATAGACATGGATTACCAAGTTTTCGATGCAAGATGTAAATTCGAAACACAGGGAACGAGAGTTTCATAAGGCATAGCGCGAGACCCATGGGCATAAAATTGGCTAAGGAAACCAAAGGGCTTGGCCTGAATCGCAATGCATATTTCATAATTCATGTGCAACACCAATTGTGTCCTGACCAAATAAATATGTGTAGAAACCAGGCAAAATTATATATGTACCTTTATAAAGTATGGACATGAGATTTTACATATCATGTACGGATATTTCATTTAATACTTGGCCACTTTATGGATCGTGGGTTCTCAAGTTGGCAGCTCAAAAAATAAGCCTCTATTGTTCTGTGTCCTACAAATAACACACAAACTTCCGCGACATACAAATTGACAAGCGAACTTGCGGGTGGATGATATTTTATAGAGGATGTACGATTTCTAGGAACACGGGGAACAAGAGTTTGATAAATCGTAGTGGGGGACCCGTGGGCATAAAATTGGCTAAGGAAACCAAAGGGCTCGATCTGACTCTTAGTGCATATTTCATAATTCATGTGCAACACCAAATTTTTGGTTACCAGATCAGTATGTGTAGAAACTAGGAAAAACTAAATATGTACCTTTATAAAGTATGGACATGAGATTTTATAGAGCATGTACGAATATTTCATTCTATACTTGGCCACTTTCTAGATCACGGGTTCTCAGGCTGGCGGGATGAAAAAATAGGCCTCTATTGTTTCATGTCCTACAAATATCACACACACTTCCGCGATATACAAATTGACAAGCGGACTTGTGGGGTGGATGAAATTTTATAGAGCATGTACAGTTTATGAATCGTGGGTTCTCGGGCTGGAGGGGTAAAAAACATGCCTCTATTGTTTGGTGCCTTACAAATAACATCCAGAAATCTGAGATATACAAATTGACAAGCGGATTTGCGGTTTGGCCGGATCAACATTCTACTTCTAGTGATTTATGTGATATACAAATGGACACATAGACTCCAGGGCTAGCGGGCTCCCATAAATGAGAAATACATACCAAATATCCATAGATCCCTTATTCCATACTTAGCCACTTATTTGAATCATGGAATTGCGGGTTGTACATTGGGCCTCTAATGTTTTGTGTCCTACAAATAGCACCCATAGTTGGGCGATATTCAAATTGACAAGTGGACTTGCGGGCTGGCTGGCTCAACATTTCATTTCTATTGGATGGTGGACCTGCAGTCTGGTGGGACCTAGACACAAAATAAAAATAAAAATAAAACATAGCTGCAAACAAGTTCGACAAATACAGACAAAGTAAACGAAAAACTGTTTAGTATGGAACATGGGCATAAAAAAAATGCACCTTTGCATGGATTCATCTACATCTCTGGGTAGGAGTTATTTGTGGCATCTATTTTTCCTGTTTTTTTCTATCAACAAAAGTACAAAACAAAAGGGATGTGAACATAAGTTCAGATGTAAATAAAAATGCAAGTACTATATACATATACTAAAAAAAATAGAATAAGATGAATAGAGTAACAAATATTTTTTAGGAGGATGTACCTTTTTTTTGTTGCATAATGTATATTTTATAATTTAAGTACAACATCGACTGTCTGCTCACCAGAACAGTATGTGTAGAAATCAGGAAAAACCATGAAGTTGGATAAAAAAAAATTTTTTGCAACAAGCTATACAAATATGCTTTGAAACATAGAAATATGACTTTGCAATATGTTTGATGTATATCTCATAATTCAAGTTCAATACCAATTGTATCATGATCAAAACAATATGTGTCTAATATAAACATACTTTATTGAGAAATTGGCACATTCGACCAGACATGATCAATAAGTGTGTTTTGCAGATGGCTTGTGTTGTTCAAAAGAGAGCAGAGACTTTATTTGCACATGTAGTTTTCCAATTCTTTTGTTCTACCACTATTTTGTAGCATGTCAATATTGAAGTCTCCTACAAGTACAATGGGTCCATTCATATGGAAATGGCCCAATGCATTGGAAATAACATCTACTATGTTGGAGAATGTTGCATGGGGAGCAGCATACAGATTCAGTATTGCAACTTTTGTTTCATGGAAAAAAAAATTGCAAGCACCACTTCAACATTATTTTCTTCAATATGTATATGGTCCAAAATTGGTACATGTTTTTTCACCAATATCATCACTCCATGTGTAATGTAACTTGATATGCAATTGTGATTTGAGAATTGTTTGTTCTTCATGCATAATGCCATGTGTGTTTCCTGCAAGCACAGAATATCAGATTGCATTATATCATAGTCATTTAGTATATCATCCATGTGTGCATTTAAGATGCATGTGTTAAGAGAGAGAATTGATACAGATGAATTTGTTTGTATGGATTGGTAATCATAATGTAGTTGCCATTTTGCGGTGGTCCTAAATCATTCCATTTCAATATCAACTTTATGTTTCACTTTGAATTTATCTTTTGTGAGAGGACTTAGTAAATACAAGGAGTCTATTCTTTTGACATGGGACAATGTTGTGTATACAAGTCCATGTATCTGAATTCCAACAAGTTGAAATGCAACATTATCAAGTGTTAGTCCTTATGATTTGTGGACTATACGTGCACATGCAAGTTTAATCGGAAACTATTTTCGAATATTCAGTTGACCTGTCTTTGTTGATGTCGATATTGGCTTTGATATTCACAAAATAGGTTTCCAATCACTTCCAGTGTTTGAATTATATAGTTAAGACAACTTGCTTGCTTATAGCTTGCCTATATGTGGTTCATGGAAGTTAATCCAAATGACATCGAGTTTTTCTATCTTCGATTAGCCTTTGAGTATTCCATATGCACCATTCACCAAGCCATCCTATGAATCATAGTTACAGGCATATATTTC
The DNA here is from genome assembly GCA_009831015.1 of Picea engelmannii. NCBI lineage: Eukaryota > Viridiplantae > Streptophyta > Pinopsida > Pinales > Pinaceae > Picea > Picea engelmannii. The sequence goes on from ML805305.1 coordinate 42,153, forward strand.
AACCAACATTTCTAATTTGAGGACAAGCTGCAAAGGTAAAGTGACTGAATGTTCATGATGTGGCACATTTCCATGGTTGTCTTCTTCCAAGTAAATTGAATTGATAATGATATCATCGCAAGGCATGAGCGATAGCATGTGGTTGTTATGCATTTCAACATCCTTATTTATGTAGAATAAGTAAGGGAACGTTGGGTCTGTTGGTGTAGGTCATAAGCACCTCGAATTGATATAGGTTAAGTCATCATAGGTTTGGTTGTTTGTGCCCATTCTATTCAAAATTGCAATGAATGTTTCATCTGTCTAGCGCATTGTAGTATGCAACTCAAAGCATTTAATATTGTCTCTCTAAAATTCATGGGTGACTGTTTCCATGTTAACGGTAGGTTGTTCAAATATCAAAGAATCTTGGATGGGTTGTGTCTGGTAAATATCCCCAAAGAATATCATGTCAATGTTTCCAAAGTATTTTGTGTGCACATGTTTTATGTTTCTTAGTTGGTTGTCAATGGAATACAAGAATCGACTCCCAATCAAAGATGCTTCATCTATAAATACAAGTTGGAGTTCATCATAAAGCTTAGATGATGTATCCAACATTTTCTTGCTAAGTGGAAGAAACTGTGACTTGTTAAAAGGAATTAAAAATGTAGAGTGGAATGTTGTTCCACCAACATTATATGCAACTTTTCTTGTGTATGCAACTATTACACCCTTTGGTTTCATAGGATCAGAGGAATTGTTTGAATCATAGATTTGTATAAGCATTTGGAACAATTCTTTCGTTGTGAATGTCTTGCATATTCCTGCTCCCCCTGTAAGGAACAAGTGCACGGGATTGTCCATGTTCAAGCATTTTTTAAGAGCAATGTCCTTTAGAATTGTTTTTTGTTCATGATTCAACAGATGTCTTATTCTATGGTGTTCAATATTTTCAATTAGGAAAGGATGTTTTGTGACTTGAAAACCAATATTGATACGTTTTTCACTTCCACCTTCTAGAGGACGAGGCAAATCCACTTGTAAGTCATAGAACTTGGAAGGATTTTTGGTTGTTTTTCAGTTTGTGAATGTCTCATCATGATCGCTAGGGTTTTCTAGGTCATTAAGTGAAACTTCTAGATCACCCCATATTGGATTAACATTGTAGGTAAATCTAGCTTCATTAATGTGCACTATAGTCTCAGACGCAACATACACAACCTCCCATGTAGAGAAGTTATGTTTTTATGTCTCTTCGTTTTCATCAAACAAAACTTATAACAAAAATTTTTCTCTACAATAGTTTTCATAGTCACAATGTTTATTGTATTTGAAAAACCATATCACATAGGGTTTTTTTTTTTTGATATGGATGCACCATTTTTTTTGTAATGCGATACGAATTTTGCTAAGCAGATATGCCTAATAGGAGATGGACGTTGGAGGTAATAATCAACAATAGAAAGGCATAGCACATCTTCTGAATTGTCAGGCTCTTGTTGTAGCCAAACTGGTGTTTTAAGAACAAATGTGTGTTTTTCAAGTGGAGATGTGTTTATGAAGACACATTTTCTTGAACTACAAGTGAGGGGTAGGGAAAGTGCAATGTGAACTGCTTCCTGAGAATAATTTTTTTGAATATTAAGCAATGTATTTCCAAGTGTGCGTATCATTTTTATGGCATCAATATGAATTCTTTCATGCTCTTTGTGTATTCTTCTGAATGCACTTGTCATAGATTTGTCAACCTTTTTCATATACGAGGTATAGTATGATGTTGCAACATATGCATTGAGCAAGTACATGCATCTATATTTGATTTCCACATAACTGGCATGTCCTTGGAGAAACTATTGTTCCAGATATGGGAAAGTTTTCGTTTAAGGAAAATTGTTGGTTTCCTAAGCGTACATTGTATGGATTGGATGTACTCATCTTCTAATATATTTACCTCTGTCAAGAAGGCATCAAAGCTCATCAGCTCATTAAATTCTCCTTGTTCTAGAACTGCGAACAAGGATTTAGATTTCTCAACAACAACATTGTTCTCTAAACTAAGTGGCTCTATGATTCTTGTAGCTCTCATTGGCGGCATGAGAAAGTCGTATCTGCAATGCAAGTTTTTTCATTTTCTACAACTTCTTGTATGGTAATGTCTATGGACTTTGGCAAGTTCTAGATCCAAATGATTTGTGTTGCATGTTATGTATTTATCCACAAATTGTTTGATCTCTAAATTGTTATCAGCTCCATAGACTGGTGCACCCTCTATCCACAACAGTGCATGGTCATGTTCATTTCCCCTATTCTGGAATTCAGTCACAAAAAAGTAGTCCCATATTTTTTCAAAAAACGTTTCATCATGGCATATCAATTGTCTCAAAACATTTATTCTATGTCTATAGTAGCGAGTACATGTCACTGGGTCTTTTCTTATGAGGTAGTCAATGTCACTATTTTCCAGTGTATTCGTTTCTTTTTTACATTTCCTATTCCTATGCAAGTCAGATACAACAGCCACCAATGGATCCTAGCAATGCTCTGCACATGTAAATGTGATGAAAAATGTCAACGGGCCTAATTTCCGGATCATTGCAAAAAAAAAAAAAAATTTGTTGCAAATAGTCAGGAGAAGTGTGAAATTTTTTGAAATCTATGTATCCAATATCAGATTTCAAAATTTTTTCTAGGTTTACTTTGTACTTCACATCCTTGGCCAACAAATTTCTTCCTTGTAACTGGCCTTTTCTTATTCGGACCCACATGTAGGACAAAACTTGCTCTATTATTATGTGCATTGTTTTGAAAAACAATTATTTTTATGTGATAGGAGGAGTAACCGCTTGAATGTAGCAGCTCCCATCGGACTATTTTATGATAACTGAGTCATTATGTAATATCAGTGGCACGTGGATCTCCATAGAAGAGTGTTGGAAAGTTTATTTCCTCAGCGAATTTGTTCTTGAATATTTCAAGTGGACATTAGCCCTCAGCAGGTGCAATTTTGACAATTTTGTCTTGCAAGTTAGGAATGCACTGTGAATCAGTGAATCCATGCACCAATGTTTCAGCAGGTGTTTCATTCTCTGATTCATCATTTGTATCAAATTCACTAGGATTTTTGAGAGTGTCAACAGAGTTTCCATCCTCTTCTGCAAGAACATTGTTCCAGTTTCCATTTATACAAATATTCTATGCTTTGTATAGGGCCCTGGAACATAATTCCTTTAATGCTTTTTGTTAGCGATATTTATTGTAAAGGGGTTAGAATGCAAAATAATGGGTTAAAAAACCCACTTGTCCTAATTTTTGAATGCTAATGCACCCGTGGTAAGCGACAAGCAAGTTTGGGCAGCAGATATTTGCGTGCCCAGATCAATGGTGCATATAGGATTCCGAACCCCCCTCCGCCTTTCTACCTTTAAGCGGAGGGGTTGGGGTCCAGAATCGGGGGCGCATCTCTTCAACGGTCCAGATCGGAGTGCCCGGATCAACGACGATTAAGGCAATTTCGGACCCCCCTGCCTTTCTACCTTTAAGAAGAGGGGGGGGTCCGGAATCGGGCGCGCAGCTTCCCAACGGTCGAGATGTGAACGCCCGGATCGACGATGCTCGCGTGATCCCATCCTTCTCAACTGCTTTATGTTTAACCCACGTGGGCCCTTCCCCCCTTATGTAATCCTCTTGAGCCGCCTCTCCCCTGTTTCCATGTGTCACCTGTCCATCCCCCCCTCTTTGGTCCGTCTGGTCCCTTTTCCAACTTATCATCCACTCACCACCTGCCATATGTCCCTCTCCTTTCCATGACAGCCTCCCATCAAGGTGCGCCTGTTATGTCTTATTCCCTGCTCCCACCACTTGTTTCCTCCCACCATGTGTCTTTCCCTATAACTCCTATCACGCCCTCATGGTCTCGGTGTCATCACTCCCGCTGTGCACCCCATCCTCTGCTCTAGCCTCCGTGCCCATTCAGCGGGTTGTTCAGTTAATCCAAGTGGCAGCTCGAGGGGCCTTCCACATCATAAAGATGTCGAGTTGGTTGACCTGTCCTTAATCCCAATAAAGTAGTTATTGAAGCAGTTGGTGGTGGTTAGACATCGCCTCCGCCATAATGGGAAAGTCCGGCGATGAATTAAAGGCACATCGATTCGTCCACAGAGCTGTCAGGAGTTCAATTGCGTCCATTGTTGGTGCACGGTTATTCAGAGATTGCATGCATCGTTGGTGCGTCCATCGTTGGTGCACGGTTATTCAGAGATGGTCAGAATCCATGCAGACGCAAAGTTTAATGCAGCGTCTCAGTTTTGTTATTGTTTTTGTTTTGAGTATATGAAGGTGTTTTCGCTATTTTTGTATCTATCGATGGTTGAGCAGAGCTCCGGGTTGTGAATTTTTAATGAAGCACTGTTATCTTTGGTTATGTATGAACTCTTGAGACGTCTTGCCTTATGGATTCTAGTTTCTTTCATATCTTTGTTTAAACTGTGTTAGAGCATCTCGGAATTGGAGAATCCAGTCGAGTTGTAGTTGTCATAGGATGGTGTAGAATTTGATCACTATGATCGTTGCGTTGTCTCTAATCAGTCTTTGTGATTTTCTTAACGTTGAAAGACTTGGAATTGGAGAATCCAGTCAAGTCCCTTTATCAGTATCTCGAAGCCCTGAACCTGAGGATCTCGCGTTCAGGGTTTTTCTTCTACAAATTGTTGAAATCCTGTTGCTCGAAGTAGTTTGTTCACTCTTCTTATCAATTCTTCCACCTGTTCACCATTTAATCAAGACACCGGCTGAAGTTAGGATTCCATACCTCTTTTTTTTTTTATGTATCAGACTCAATCTCTGAGTTAGAGTGACATCTCCCCGAGTCTTTGTCCCTTTGATCACTCATAAAAAACCACTGTGACATAAAATTGATGGGTGTCGGGCTCTGCTCCTGATAGAAATTCGGGAGTGACTTCCATCGCCAACATTTCTGGCACCGTTGTCGGGGACGAAGTTGAATATTTTCCCCGAGATTGAACGACAAAGACTAGTTGATTCTGAAGGTGCATTAGATATCAAAACCTGAAGATTGCTACTGTGCACCTGGCGACTCCATCGTGACGACTCCGCTGGGGAGAACTGGCTCTATCAATTGTGGATTTTAGAGGCAGACACACGTGGTCTCATCCACAACTTCCCCTAGCTACACTTGAAACTGATCTGGTGGTGGTTCTCAAAAAAGTGAAGGGCCCTGAAGAAGAAGCTTCCTCCGTCGAAACAGGTAATCCACCATCTCCTTCTGTAAGAAATCTGTTTTCTCCTCCTCAGTTTCTTGATAGACCTCCTTCACAAGTTTCCCGTTTCCTAAATTTTGGGAGTGTTCCTGTTGAGTTTTCCCCTCTTGGTCTAGGATTGGAGGGAGAAATCCTTGTCACTCCCCTCTCCTCTGAAGTTGTTCCTTGGCGTAGACCTAGAACAACAGAAGATTTTCCCACTCCTTCACAAGGAGGAGCACCTGTTGACTTGAACTCGGTAGCCCATTCCTTGAATCACCTCTTGTTTCCCACTCCAATTCGAGGCTCATTCCCAGCACTCCCTTCGCGAACTCCTTCTCCTCTGAGTTCTCCTCCACCTAATATTCCTATGGCTGGAGAAAATCCCCCTCCGATCGAAATACATGTCATCATAGCCTCAAGGTATGCTCCCCTCGTGCTACCACAGCCTCTCAATCCCCTCCCACCAGAAGGATACCTTAAACAACTTCCCAAGTTTACATGCGAGGGGGATATAACTATTGAAGAGAACCTATCATCCTTTTACACATTCGCGGATGATAATGTTATCATGCACACAGACGTATGGATGAGAATTGTTTTCCATAGTCTCTAAGGAGAGGCTAGAAAATGGTTAAGGGCCTTGCCTCCTGGATCTATTGATGGGATCAGAGCTTTAGATAATGCCTTTTTGAGACAGTGGGGAGATAAAAAAGACTTCATGTATTACATGACAGAGTTTGAGTCGTTGAAGAGAAAGGAAGGAGAGTCTGTTTATGACTTCTCCAAGAGATTTAATAAAATGTACAACAAAATTCCTGCTGAGATAAAACCCTCCGAAGCCTCTGCAATGATCACTTACTCCAGTTCTTTTGACCCTGATTTCTGCCTACTGCTAAGAGAGAGAAGAGTTTCTACGCTGGCACACATGCAAGACGAGCCGTGGAGGTAGAATCCAACATATTGGCTGTCAACCGACTCAGGAAGGCCGGTGATAGAAGTACGTCCAAGAGCATGTCTGAAGCTTCCTCATCCAGTTCCTCTCCCCTGCCCCATCAAACAAATGAGACAGCTAGAGAAATAAAATTGATTGCTGACAAGATAGAAAGGTTGGAATTAGAAGGGAAGCCCATGTAGAGAAATCCCCAAAACACTGATAATAGAGGTTTCAGATGACCTGCTAACAATATACCTCAGGTTTTCTCGAGGGAACAAAGGGGAAAGGATAGAGATGATCAAAGGATTCAAACCCCCCTCCAAAACAACCTAGTTGATCATGAGGAAAGAGAGGAGATAGACGAGTTTGGCCCAGAAATTCACTGTATTGAAGAGACTCCCCCTTTTCCCCACTTGACTCAGTCTGCATATGAAAGATCTTTGATGAACATCCAGATCCACGAGTTAGGGAAGGGAGAAAGGGTTGGTCACACTTCTAACAAATATAATCTCAGGTCAAGGAGGAAAGAAGGAGACTTCGACAGCTCAGACCAACCCCTTATAGCAGACAAGCCTACTAAAACTGCAGCCGCTACAGCTAAAGAAAGGAAGACTCAAAGTGCTTCGCCAGAAGCCAAAGAGCCTGTCACTGAGGTAAGAGAAGCTCCTAAACCTACCCCCTCCTTCAATTTTGAGCATGAGATTCAGAAGATTAGGATTCATGTACCTCTCTCTGAGCTAGTTAAAAATGAAGACTTCAAAAGGTCCCTCTTCAAGTTGCTGCAATCTGAATCCCCCCAGCCTCCCTCTGACTCAATAAACCTTCAAGATGAAAAGCCTGGAGTCATCTTAGGGCCCATGGTATAAGATAGAGATGAATCATCCCCTCCCTTCTACACATCCCTGAATATACACGATAAAGTGCTGCATAATTGCCTCATGGACTCATGGGCTTCCCATAACCTCATGCCCAAAATAGTAATGGAAGAGTTGGGATTAGAAGTGACCAGGGCCTATCATGATTTATACTCTTTTGATTCAAGGAGGGTACAATGTCTAGGAGTCATCAAGGACCTGGTGGTTTCTTTTTTTCAACTTCCCATGAAGAGTGTGGTCATGGACATTGTGGTTGCTGATGTTCCTCCCAAGTTCGACATGTTGTTGTCAAGGTCTTGGATTAAAAGACTTGGAGGAACATTACAAATGGACCTCACATATGCCACTATTCCGGTCTTTGGAGGAGAGCACAGAAGGTTGTACAGAGAGACCCGGCTAGCCTATATCGTCAGTGATGAAGCAGACCCTACCAATCACCCCATCTTTGCACTTGACACCAACTTGGGGTATAGTTTGCTACAGCTTACCAATGCCCCTGAAAGCTCCTTACTAATCAGAAAGCACCCCAGCCCTGATCATTCGGTCTCCCCTCAAAGCTCCCCTGTGTGGAAGATGTTTTTTGATGGATCTTCTTCTAGTGGAGGCGCTGGTGCTGGAGTGGTTCTCTTATCACCTGGTCAAGAAGTCGTGTCTCTGTCATACAAGATGGAATTTGAAACTACCAACAATGTGGCAGAATACAAAGCTCTTGTTCTTGGTATGAGGGCTGCAAAGGAATTAGGAATTGAAGAGATGTCCATGTTTGGAGATGCAGAATTGATAATCCAACAGGTCAGGAATGTCTATCAGGCTAAGCATCCTCGGATCACGAGTTACAGGAATGAGGTATGGGACCTGATTGATAATTTTTTCTCAGCTTTCAACATTACTTTTGTCCCAAGGGAGGAAAATACCTTGGTTGATTCCTTAGCCTTTTCGGCTAGTATGTTCAAGGCCTCTCTACCACCAAAGATCCATGGTGAGGTCGAAATGAGATACAGACCATCCATCCCAGACAATGTAAAACACTGGGAGGTATTTGAGGATGACATTGAAATCATAAATTTTCTTGAGACCATTGATGAGTTTTCGGCATTGCACATTGATCAAGATCCCGACCCGAAGGGTGAACTTCACCCTGAAGTGTTTGCAAATAAAATTGCCAATCACCAGATTATTCAGCTGCCTAGCAATCACATTCCAAGGGGACTAGTCCCTTTATAAAGGCTATTCGACAAGAATGATGTGGCAGTAAAGGGTAGTGTTTCAAGTAAATATGCTGACATAGCCGAATGCAACATCAACACGCAGGAGGAGCCTAAGTTTGTCAAGTTATTAAGAAGTTTGACCGGAGAATAAAAGGCCGAATATGTTGAGTTGCTGAAAGAATTTGTTGATGTGTTTGCATGGGCATACAATGACCTCAAAACTTACGACACGTTTGTCATTGAACACAAGATTCCACTGAAAGAAGAGGCTAAGCCATTCAGTCAGAAGCTCAGACAAATAAATCCCATGTTGCTACCTATCATGGAGAAAGAAGTGAAGAAATTGCTAGATGCCAAAATTATCGTCCCTTTGAGATATTCTGATTAGGTGGCCAATTTGGTCCCAGTAAGAAAGAAAAGCGGAGAAATCAGACTCTGTGTCGATTTCAGGAACCTGAACAAGAACTCAAGGAAGGACAATTACCCCCTACCCAACATGGAACACATACTGCAGAGGGTAACTGGCACGGACAGGATATCCATGATTGACAACATCTCTGGCTATAATCAAATATCAGGCATACCAGAGGACAGGGAAAAAACGGCTTTCACCACTCCTTGGGGCACATTCATGTATGCCAAAATGCCTTTCGGATTGATGAATGCAGGGGCGACATTTCAGAAAGCCATGGACATAGCCTTTATCGGGGAGAAAGATAAGTTTGTGGTAATCTACCTGGATGATATAACGGTTTTCTCCAGGTCTGACAGAGAACATTGCAGTCATCTGAGGAAAGTTTTTTTGAAATGTCAGAGGTTTGGCCTATCCTTGAACCTCAGAAAATCTTTGTTTGCTATGAAAGAAGGGAAGTTATTGGGGCATATACTATCGGCAGAGGGAGTGAGAATTGATCCCAGCAGGGTGGAGGCAATCCAAGCCTTGTCAATTCCTAGGTCTAAAAAGGAGGTTCAGGCCTTTTTGGGGAAAATTAATTTTCTAAGGAGGTTTGTCTCAAATTTTGCCGAGCTAGTGAAACATATCACGGCCATGCTCAGGAAGGGGAATGAAGTGAAATGGACCGTTGAGCCCAGGGCCTCTTTTGACCAAATAAAGAAGGCATTGACTGAGGCACTGGTGCTTATCAGTCCTGACTATTCTAAAGAATTCCTAATTTTTTCCTTTGCTTCTTTTGATACAGTAGCGGCGGTCTTATTGCAGAAAAATGAGGAGGGGCATGAGCAGCCCATTTCCTTTTTCAGCAGGGGGTTAAGAGATGCAGAAACCAGGTATGAACTCGTGGAAAAATAGGCTTATGCCTTAGTGAAGTCCCTCCAAGCCTTCAGGATCTATGTCCTGCACTCAAAGGTGATAGCATATGTCCCTTCAGCTTCTGTGAAAGATATCCTTATAAAGCCTGACATGGATGGGAAAAGAGGGAAGTGGATTGCCAACATCCTAGAATTTAATCTGGAGATTAAGCCCAGCTGCTTTATGTTTAACCCACGTGGGCCCTTCCCCCCTTATGTCATCCTCTTGAGCCGCCTCTCCCCTATTGCCATGTGTCAGTTGTCCATCTCCCCCTCTTTGGTCCATGTGGTCCCTTTTCCATCTTATCATCCACTCACCGCATGCCATATGTCCCGTTCCTTTCCATGACAACCTCCCATCAAGGCGTGCCCGTTATGGCTTATTCCCTGCTCCCACCACTTGTTGCCTCCCTCCATGTGTCTTTCCCTATAACTCCTATCACGCCCTTGTGGTCTCAGTGTCATCACTCCCGTTGTGCACCCCATCCTCCGCTCTGGCCTCCGCGCCCATTCAGCAGGCCGTTCAGTTAATCCAGGTGGCAGCTCGAGGGGCCTTCCATGTCATAAAGATGCCGAGTTGGCCGAGCTATCCTTAATCCCAATAAAGAAGTTATTGAAGCAGTTGGTGGTGGTTAGACATCACCTCCACCATAATGGGAAAGTCTAGCGACGAATTAAAGGCACGTCGATTCATCCATGGAGCTGTTAGAAGTTTGATTGCGTCCATCGTTTGTGCACGGTTATTCAGAGATTGCAGGCGCAGATGGTCAAAATCCATGCAGACACAAAGTTTAATGCAGCGTCTCGGTTTTGTTTTTGTTTTTGTTTTGAGTATATGAAGGTGTTTTCTCTATTTTTGTATCTATCGATGGTTGAGCAGAGCTCCAGGTTGTGAAGTTTTAATGAAGCACTGTTATCTCTGGTTATGTATGAACTCTTGAGACTTCTTGCCTTATGGATGCCAGTTTCTTTCATATCTTTGTTTAAACCGTGTTAGAGCAGCTCAGAATTGGAGAATCCAGTCGAGTTGTAGTTGTCATAGGATGGTGTAGAATTTGATCACTGTGATCGTTGCGTTGTCTCTAATCAGTCTTTGTGATTTTCTTAACGTTGAAAGACTTGGAATTGGAGAATCCAGTCAATTCCCTTTATCAGTATCTCGAAGCCCTGAACCTGAGGATCTCGCGTTCGGGGTTTTTCTTCTACAAATTGTCGAAAGCCTGTTTCCCGAAGTAGTTTTTTCACTCTTCTTATCAAGTCTTCCACCTGTTCACCATTTAATCAACACACCGGATGAAGTTAGGATTCCATACCTCTTTTGTTTTTTACGTACCAGACTCAGTCTCTGAGTTAGAGTGACATCTCCCCGAGTCTCTGTCCCTTTGATCACTCATAAAAAACCACTGTGACATAAAACTGATGGGCGTCGGGCTCTGCTCCTGATAGCAATCCGGGAGTGACTTTCGTCACCAACACTTTCATAACAGCATGCACATGCACTTTTCCTGTCTCATAGGAATTTTTGTATCGCAAGCTTCTTTTCAGAGCTACAACAATTTTCATTGTATTGTTAATGAATTGTGGCAACGCTTTTTGCACAAAATCTAGTTGAACATGCACATTAATAATTGATCCTGTTAAGCCCATATAGGGTCATTTATAGCCCCAAGGTATGATTCGAGCAAATGAAATTCCCAGAGACACAAGTCTCTCCTCATGTTCCATAAGTGCACTTACATCTGGTAGTGGTTTATTACATCTTATTTGGTCAAGGGTTGCAAACTATGGCAGTTTCCATTTTCAAGCGACCGTTTGCATGGAAGACAAACTTTTCCACTAGAAAATGGTTTCTCGTGCATTGTCAAGTGGAGGTATTCTTCTTGCAAATCAGGCCTGAAAGACTTAGTGTTGTTTGAAAAATTCAATTGTTCACAAATTGCACATGCAATGGAAGGAGTGTCTTTAATTTGTTTCATGTACATCTGTCTTGGATTTTTCTTTTGCAAGGAAGTATGGGTAGAAACTATTTCATGGTTTTCATTGGTAGTACTACATGGTGTTGTTTCTATACCATGAAATGTCACAGTTTCATGACCATAATAGGATATGCGACTGTAATTGTTTATGTTCTGTTATGCACGAACAAATTTCTTTAGATTGTGACATGTGAGTTTCTCTCTAAAAGGAAGCATAGCAATGTATTTTTTTCTCTCGCGCATGACCTTTTTCAAGTTGTGGTAACTTACTCTACATTTCTTTCCCAATGGCACAATGAGATGATGGCAACTGGGATGAATTTCACTCTGACTCAGGTTCTCATAAACTAGTCTACGTTTTTTGTTTAAGGCCTATATGGCCTTATCTCAACTAGGATGAATTTGATGCATAACTTTTTTCAAGTTGTGATAACTTACTCTATGTTTTTTGTTTAAGCCATGTATGGCCTCATCACAACTGTGACGAATTTCACGCGTGATTTTTTTGTTCAAGCCCTGTATGGCCATATTGCAACCGGGAGGAGTCTCATTCTCACTAAAAAGAATTCGACGCATATGTAGATTTGATGTCATTTGGGTGGCATGGACATTCAACCTTGAACCACCAATATTTCCAACCAAAGTTTCATAATGGATATGTGTTGTATCTATTTTCAATGAGAGGATGTCAATTGTTCGATCATAATTTGAATTAGTAAACCCGGAATGGACAGTGCCATCTGGCAAGGCCGACCAAACCTGGATATTTACTCTGAATATCATAGAAAACCATTGCAAACAGAATCTGCAACCCTCCACATTCTCTTTTTCATATGGAAGCGCCATCTTCACAAGGTATTCCTACAAACTTCCAACTGTCGTCATATTTTCTAGGAGATATGGGCAAAGGTGTTGATGCAAGCACCTAAAATCCTGTTGGTTGTCGCCTATAATTGCATTGAAAAAGGACTATATAGTGTAAATCTGCAGCGACTGCACATCGAACTCTGTTTCCACCAAACAACAAATTGCATTGAACAAACTATCTCCACAGCTAGACACAACATTTGCTGCGAGCTGTAAACCATGGAAATCTATGCGATGAAAAATCTATTTCCATTGCGATTGAAGGTCTTTTCAAATGACAGACAAGTAAATATGAGGCCCTTCAACATTGAATATGGACATTTTTCTGCACAGTAGTGGTTCATAATGACCACTAACGACATTGGTATCATGGAACAAGATGCAATATGGATTGTTAGATGCAATTTTTTTGAATAGTAGATATCTTGTTTTTCTTGTCAATGACCATATTCCAACTGATATATTGAACCAGTTAGACAACCACCGTATACAAAGTGTATCTCCCCAAATTCCCCCCTCATCCGCAGGAAGAACTGGAGATGCAGACAAATTCATCTTTGAAAAATACATAATGACATCATGTATTCCATGCAATTGTCGAAGAAAATCAGATTCCAGTTCGTATTCATAGGACTCAAAAGCCTCAACATCGCCATTTTCAAAAGAGTTCAAGAAATAATCTATCAATCCATTGCGCAACTCGGGCGATGAATACCGGAAATGCAGTAGAACCTGGAATGTATCGAAAAAGAAATCCCCAATAGTATACAAGAATGCATCCAATCTAAAAAGGCCATTGCTATGAAAAACCACGTCAATGTTGTCATGTATAATGGACTGTGCATCTATTTCATACGACTCAACATATATTACTTCTTTCATATCTTGAAATGTGATTTTGAATTTGTTTGCTAGATACTTTGAGTTTGTATGAAAACAAAGAAAACGAGGGGAAAAAAATAAAAGGTAGCAAAAAAAAAAGGAAAGAAAAATAGGAAAACTACAAGTGCAGAACTGGGTACCAATCCTTGTATGTATCTTTCAACCTTCTTCTTCTCAACTTCAATGACCCCTACTTCCCATAGCAGATGAGAATAAAACAAACCCACACTGGAAACTGAACCAAACAGAAGAAACAGCGCAAACAAATAACACCATTAATTTACTCAGCAGAAAGAGAACAGGTGGACGCAGTTTTCTGACCTATAGAATAAAATAATTCCCTGCATCTACACCATGCCGGATGGTTTCCTCTTCTGATAGCTCCAAAATACTCTTCATAAACCCCTCTGCATTGAAATTTTTGGAAAATCTATAGATGTGGCAGTCGGCATATGAAGGCACATGGTTTCTAGGAACATAAATTAAGAGCACAAACAAAGATGGTCTGCAACAGAATTTGGAGGCAAGGACTCCCACCATTGAAAAATAGAAACAACAGGGAAACTTACCCATCAACGAGGGATGACAAGAGCTCAGCCCCAAAAACTGGAAACCGCAACAACAGGTCCAACAACTTGCAAAGTTGAAGAACAAAAAACCAGTGAACAACCACGAAGAGGTCAAACTGCAACTGCGGGACCTCAACTTTGCAAAGTTGAATCAAACAAGAACAAGAATCATGGAACGAAGCAGCGAACAAGCATCGACCATTGAAATAGTGATGTTGGCCATGAACGAAACTACATTGCAACACATCTGTACAATAAACATTTAAGATTGCCAGAGTTGTTAGGTAAACACTCAAGACTGTCAGGACCATCGAAGGGCGTAGCCCTGTGCAAGCATTTACGAAAAAATGCAGTGTGGTAGACCTATTCTCTTGAAGCACGCAACAATAAAGAAAAATCACACATAGTAATATGGTAGAGAATGTATTCTACCTAGCAAAAAATGCTAAAGGAAACATTTGAACCAATGCTAGCATTAATCCACCTTTGACCAATGCATAATAAAATATATGATTCAAAAATTCCATATATGATCAAATACTTTGGATATGCCGAGATATATAACATTGGAAATAGAGAAGCTAGCAATAAGACCTCAAATCCATTGTCCAATAAGATCTTGACAAACATGGTACTTTCTATTATATAAAAATCGATGTTTTCACTTCCCTTGTGCCAACAATAGATAATATGGAAATATTTCTGGTCAATGCACAATCTAATACAAGGTCAACGATTTATCGATCTATATAGTCCCTCTATGCCTACGACAGGGACTAATAATACAATATTCACAAACGTTTAAATAAAAATAAAGAGGCATTGTATTCATAATGTAAAAGATGATTGATATTTTCAAAGTCATAATTTCATAAAACTTACGAACCGAAATCAAAAATTTAATAAAACAACTTACCTAGAAAAATTCATGGACTGGTAAACATCTTGGTGAACCGTGAATTATTTGTGGCAAGATTAAAACTACCACTAAATTATTGAGTGATTGTAGCATCGTTTGGTAGGGTAAGTGTAGTGAATGTACTAAAATGATTGTGTTGTATAAAGAGGAACAATTAGAATTAATTAATAAAGGAGATAGATAACTGCAAGAAAGACTCCCACTTCAGACAAGATATACAAGGAACCTCGAGCCCATAAAAATTGTATCGAGTTCAGTGGAATGGAGATTTGTAATATCCTCAAGTATTAAGGATTTAAATTTAATAATTTCCAATTATGGAAATTTATATTTGACTTTATCAAGACATTTGATTGTTATTATTTGAATTATTATGCAAGGTTTTAACTTTTCAACTGTCCTTTTAGGATGGATGAATGTAAGAGATAATATCTTTTTAATAATAAATGCAGGAGACAAATGGAACAACCAGGTTAAAAAGAGATGAATATGACTCCATGAGTGGGGAACATGATGGAGATAACTCAGAGACTGACTATAAAAGTATTAGAAGTGGATTTCTATCACTGGCAGCCCCTAAAAATCAAGGATTTCTAAAGCTGCAAATTTCCAAGGAAACGTCCTAGGAACAAAGAGGATAAATACAACATATGTGGGAGGCAGGAAGTTTCTTAGTATGATGAGGAAAGAAGGTTTATTTGTTGTGTGAGCACACATGTGTTAGGAAAATAGTTCCTAAACTATACAGAGGTACATTGGCTAAGGAGTGGAGCTCCATCCGCCCTTATGGAGTCATAGTCAAGATTGGGGGTGATCAGGACAAGTAGCGTGTTTTTTCTACATCTACAGTTGGGTGGAAAGTGGTTGTTCCATTTGTATTTGGATGATCTGGTTAGATATACATACTATGTTCTTTAGTGTACAAGTAAATTACATCATTTTTTAGTGTGTTAGTTTCCAATGTTATATGATTAAAGAATTTGGGGATGCTAAATAGATCCTCATGAGTTTTTTTTAATACTAATTTTCAAGTATAATTCATATAGGTCTTATTAGTCCCTTCCTTTAGGCTAGGGATTATAGTAATCTGTTCACCGATTTTCCATTAGTTTGGCACGTAGTTCAAAGTAGTTCAACCTATTTTAACCTAAATGTTTTGAAAACATGTAACATTTTTGCCAAATTATTTAATTTTTATGCTAAGTTTAAACTTCAACGTCTTATTTGGCCTCATTTCGAGGCAAGGGGATATTTTTTTGTTTCAAACTTAGAAAACCAAGTATAAACTTAGAAACCTTTGTATTGTTTTGTTTGGAGATGGATTAATGTCGAGCTTGTGCACTAACATTAATCTCCAACATTAAATGTTTGATATTTTAAACATATATTAAATCCATGTAAAACTGATAATTGTCTTTCAACAACTTATCCTTCAACGTGGCACAACTTATCCTTCAACGTGGCATTGGCTTCTTTAGGTTTTTTCATGTCTGTTGCTACTCTTGCTACAACCCTCTGCTAATTTTTCCATGACCCACTTTGCTATAGGTGCCCTTTCGTCTACTCTTGCCACAACCCTCTCTGTTTTTGCAATTACCAACATTTCCTACTCGTTATTCCATTGCTCTCCCTTCTACTTCTCTCTATAGATCATCTATACGATCTCCAATTCGAGATCATCTATACAAGCTCCAATTTTTTCTTCTTTTGCCATGATCAACATTTTCTATTTGTGCCATTTCCTACCCTTTATTCCATTGCTCTCCTTTATACTTCTAATTATCTCCATAGATCATCTATACCAACTCCAATTCTATCCAACCCAAATTATACAAGGCCCTTGCAGGGGAACAACTCCAATTTTGTCCGGCCCAAATTCTCCAAGGCCCTTGCACGGGAACATCTATACGCATGAAGGTGGCTGGTGATCTCTTCACCTGGATTATAATCTACAACTTCACCTGCATTATGATATGCAATAGTTAATCTGCAAAAGAAGTTTGGAAATGGATAAAGGACAATCCATTGTAAATGCACGATTATATTGTTATGCAATCGGTAGTAAATGCATGATTATATTGGTATGCACGATAATTATGGATCGTTCTCGTAGACTCTGCACTCGTCCGCTCTGTAATGATGACGCATGTCATTTATCAAGCAAGATACGTGACCTCCATGGTTGACGCCTTCAGAAACGAGATTTCTTAGGAAATCATAAAATAAAATAAAAAATTGTTTCAAAGAGATTTTGCAGCCCCTCGATGGGATCAAGCCTTCAGACTCTGCTTCAACAGTCATGGTGCCCCTTCTCCAGAACAACTCGACCTTTGTCTACATGACTGCACTTTATTGGACTATTGGGTCTCAGAAAGGAAAGGCCATCCGATGGTCATCAAAAGTGCAGGCGCTACAACCAAACCCAGATAAAGACGCCATCTCAAGGGTTTTATGCGCTGCCAGGTATGGAGGAACAACCATATTTATAAAGAGATTCCCACTCCAAGCATTATGCACCCTATAATGGGCATGAATCTGTACAGTGATGAAAAAAAAAGAACGTTGATACCTTGGATAATAACATTGGAGTTCATTATAAATGAGCAAATAATTGATGGTCCTTCATTTCCTTCTTCTCTTCAATTTTCATATCCCCATTTCTTCTTGATAAATTGTGAAGCAAAGAGAAATGCAAAGAGAAAAGAATAGAACATTATATTGAAATGCAAGAAGAAGTACTGAACCAAGTTACAATGCAAGATGGTTGAGCTAAATAGGCTCAAGCAAGACAAAAATAGAAAGTACAGCTGGCCAGGACAGCTGGCAGTGTACTGTCAAACTGTTGAGGTTACATATTTTTTGCATTTTCAGAACTTGGCAACAATGGATTTTGACTGTCCATTTGTTGATTTTCTGAATCATTCCAGAATTGATTTTCCAGAAATTGTACATCTCTGCTGAGAATTAATTTCTTGGTGATTGGATTGTAAAGCCTGTAAGCTTTAGATGTTTCACTGTAGCCAGTGAAAATACATTTCTCACTTCTGTCATCAAGTTTCTTCCTTAATTCGTAAGGTATGTGAGCGTATTCTATGCATCCAAATGTCCTTAGATGTGCTACATTAAGCTTTGTTCCACTCCATGCTTCTTGGGGAACTTTCATCTTTAGACTTGTTGTTGGTGATCTATTCAAGAGATAAATTGAGCATGCTACTGCTTCAACCCAAAAAGTATTTGACAAACTTTTCTCTTTGAGAAGTGTTCTTGCCATATTCATGATTGTCTGATTTTTCCTTTCAGCCACTCCATTCTGTTGTGGAGTATACCTGGATGTTGTTTGCATGATAATGCCATGTGATTTGCAGAAATTTGCAAATTCTCTGGAGTTATATTCTCCTCCTCCATCTGACCTGAGTGCTTTGATATATTTGCCACTCTGTTTTTCAGCTTCTGCTTTGAATTCTTTGAATTTTGTAAATGTTTCAGACTTGTGTCTGAGAAAATAGATCCATATTTTTCTGCTGAAATCATCAATAAACGTTAGAAAGTAAAAGATACCACCTATTTACTCTGTTTGCATTGGTCCACATAGGTCAGTGTGAACAAGTTCAAGATGTTTGTCTTGATTTGATGACTGTGGAAAACTATTTCTCTTATGTTTTCCAAGTATGCAAGACTCACATGGGGGAATTTGCTCTTTAAAGATAGGTAGACCTTTGACCATGGAATTCTTCTCAAGAAGACTTAGACTCTGAAATGGTAGATGTCCAATTCTTGTATGCCAAACCATTGTTTCATTCAGGGTTGATGCACTTTGTGCATATGGTTGACTCAGATTTGCAGTTCTGAGGGTAAGGGGAAACATCCTATTTGGAGTCATATGGATTTCAGAAATCAATTTTCTGTTGGGGTATTTGTCATATATTTTGCAAGATGCTACCTCAAAAAGTACCTTATAGCCATGCTCAATGATTTGTACTACACTTAGCAAATTATGTTTTAGATCTGGTACATGACAGACATTGTTTATGTCTTTCTTTACATTCTGTTTAGTAAGAATAGGAACAGTTCTTTTTCCTTGAACTTTGACTAAATAATCATTTCCAAGTGTAATATCAGATGAGATTGAAGAATCAATGCATGAAAGTAATTCTTTGTTACCTATCATGTGATTGCTGCATCCATTGTCCAGCAACCAGAGATCTTTAGGTTGATGTTTAGTGTTGTGACACGAAAGAAACATACCTCTTGAGTTTTCTCCCATGTGCTCTACCTGAGAGCTGATCTGCTTGTTTCTTTCTACATTCAGATTCATAGTGCCCATGTTTTTTGCAATAATATCATTGTATGCTTGATTTCTCATTTGATCTTCTCCATCTGCCTCTTTGAGGCTGGAAATTCTGATGTTGATTTTGTTGTTGTTGTCTTTGACCTTGGAAATTTTGATTCGGATATTGTTGTTTGTTATCTCCAGTGGAATGAGAGTTATTTTGATTGCTCCCTCTTCCTTGGTAACCTATGCTTCTTCCTCTGCCTCTCCCTCTGCTGAAGGAGAATTGAGTTTTGAAGGCATTGGAGATTGACTCATCTGTGAGATGCAGTCTGGTCTCATGTGTCACTAGAGAACCAATTAATTCATCTGTTGAAAATCTTGACAGATCCTTGGATTCAAGGATTGTTGTTACAACCATTTCAAATTTCTTGGGTAAACTTCTGAGGATTTTCTCAACAATGCGTTGATCAGTGATGGCTTCGCCAGTCAATCTGATCTGGTTCACGATTCCCATGACTCTAGTCATGAACTAATCCACATTTTCAGACTATGCCATCCTTAAAGTCTCGAATTGTGTCCTCAAGGTCTGTAGTTTAACTGTTTTGACCCTGTCATGTCCTTGGTAGGAAGATTTAAGAATATCCCAGGCCTGTTTCGAAGTACCATTGCCTATGATTTTTGAGAAAATCAAGTCATCCACAGAATTCTGAATCCAGAATTTCGCTTTATTTTCTTTGGTCCTCAGTGTTGCCTGAGCAATTCACTGTGGATTATTCATGGCAGACAGGGCTGCTGGATCTGGTTCCACATATCCAAGATCCACTAGTTCCCAACACTTTTGTGCTTGCAAGAACGACTTCATTCATAGAGACCAAAACTTGTAATTCTTTCCCAGAAGAATCGGATCCTGAGTGGGTCCTAAATTGTTGGATGACGCCATAAAAATTTTTAGAAAAAAAACAGAGGGAAATGTCGTATTTACCTCCAATCGCTGAAACGTCAATTTGCCGATGGCCAAAGGGAGCTTATCGGACTTGAATTGGCCCTTAGTCTCCTTGCAATGTGACCACATGCCTTACTGTTAAAGCGCTATGGGCTTTTCCGACTCTTTTCCTTTGAAATCACCAAAATGCGAGAAATTGCCTTTGGACAATTCAACGGTCGAGATCTTCTTGTGATCTGACGGCCCAGATCTTATCAGGATATCACGAATCGGGATTTCGCGAGTTCTGATGATGAGTTCTTCTGACTCCTCAATTCCGCGATCTCCGATTTACTGATGGTGCATTCCTTTAGGGACTTTCCCAATTGCTCTGATCTCCACCACGCGTCCCAATAGATGGACAGTCGTGATCTCTCCTCACGATTTCGTGATTGGATATGTCCCGAACGTCTCATCTCCAGGATCCACGAAACGTCGAACGCTGATGCCCCGATTGACTCTCCCAATATCGTCCATGCATCTCCTCAAGATGGACGGCTTCGATCGTTTACGGGGTTTTCACCACAAAGAAACCCAATCTCTTGTCCTCAGGATTCGTGATTTGCCAAATCTCGATATGCCGATGGCCCTTTCCTTTTCGGGACTTTTCCCCAGTCCTCAGATTTACTCCACGCATCCCCTTAAGATGTACGGTCCTGATTCAACCTCGGGATATTGCGACTTGCGATGATCCGTTGACACAATTTCTCTGTCAACTTGAAACCCCGAATGTCGAAACGTCGACGGTTTCCTCGATGTCCACCACGTGTCCGGTCAAATGGACGGCTGAGACTTTATCTTTATTTCGCGTATCGTGATTTCACGAGTTTCAAAGTCTTGTTGCGATGGTCTTTCAAAACCGCGAACTCCAAAATGCCGATTTGACGACTCTCGGATCTGCTGCCACCTGTCCTCTGAGATGGACGGCTCACATGGCCTCTCGGGATTTCACGATATCGCATATCAGAGTTTTGGAGTGCAATCTTTTCCTCGTCCAACTCCTGATTATCAATTTTGCGATGTGATAAGATCGACGGTTCACGATCTTTCTTGATCCAACGGTCTAGAATGACTCGTGATTTTGTGATTCACGAATTCTCATGACATGTCTTCTGACCTTTACACCTGCGAGTCACGAAATGTCGAGATCTCGCCATGTGTGTCTTGATGGATGGTCCAGATGATGTCAGGACTTCTGAAGTCAAAAGTTCTCCTGTGCACTCTAGAGGATTAAATCTCGTGCACTTTCTCGTTGATCCAACGGCTGTCGGGCCTCTGCGCAAGATCTAAGGGTTGAAACGCTTTCACCTTTTCCGCGCTCTCCACGTCCCTTATGAACTGGTTTCCCACTCTGGATGCATTTGCAGGACAAATCTTACGGCTTCAATGGAGGTTCTTTGTACCTGAGACACGTTCTTTACTCCTGTGAAAGAAAGATTCATGAATCTTTCAAAGATTTGAAAGAAATACACGGATTCTTTAAAGCTTGACGTTGTCTTCTGCAATCTTTGACAGATGTGAGCAATTTCCAAAAATCTTTAAACGATTGTGCCTTCTGTAGAAATATTTCACAAATTTGAACGAATTCTGTGAAATCTTCAACGTTTCTGTCTTCTTAAGCTCTTCTTCATGAATTATTTAATGATTCTTGAAAATTGTACAAGAATCTTTAAAGTTTCTTCTTCTGCACTCTCTTCTTCCTTCTCGTGTTTCTGCTCCTTGAAACTTTCGAGCGTAGTATGCTCTGTGACCTCGCGTGAGATTCTTACGGCGATCTTTTGAACGTAAGACAATCTACTTCCTCGTGGAAGTTTCCTGCGAGGATATTCTGAGAGTATGACGGACGGCTCTCCAAACCTTGTGAAAGAGACTGTGTTGCGTTCTCTTAAGATCCGTGAAGCTCTGCGCTGTGAGGATCAAGTTGCTCTCCAAACTGTGTGAAGAGGCTTACTGTTGAAGCTCTGATACCATGATAAATTGTGAAGCAAAAAGAAATGCAGAGAGAAAAGAATAGAACAATATATTGAAATGTATGAATAAGTACTGAACCAAGTTACAATGCAAGATGGTTGAGCTAAATAGGCTCAAGAAAAACAAAAATAGAAAGTACAACTGGCTAGGACAGCTGGCAGTGTACTGTCAAACTGTTGAGGTTACATTATGTTTAACACTTCTCAGATCTATGTCAACAAAATCACCTCTAGTTGTTCATTCCCACGCCGCTGGGTTTGTGAAGTTTGACATGATCTTCACGTGGCTCTAACTGCAGTGGAGGTCGTCAGGTTAGACCAATGGAACTGATCTCGCTTCTCTAAAACTTCTTCACTCATCAGAAACATATCCAAATCCAATGTTGGCTATCCGAAACAGGGTTTGCATCCCATTGATATGCTACACGTTTCTTTATCAGTTCACATTTCTTAATTCAAGAGATTCAAGATTCGAGACATGTGCTACATGTTTGGCCATGTGTTTTTCAAATTACCGCTACGTGTAAACATGGGATTATAGTAATATAATCTTATCATCATCTATATTCTAGTTAAGAGAAATCTAATTCTAAATGTCCATGTTAACAATGTAATAGTTTTAGTACATTTAATTACGTAGATGGCGAGTCTATGAATAAAAGCTCTTCAATTTTATCACTACTTCTCTTCAATAGTTGACTCGCGACTTAAAAATTTGATGGAAGGAAAGATGATTCACTCCAACTGTGAATTGTTTGATAATCTAGAGGGCGTATTGTTATATATAATGGAGTCGATAGACGCATTTGCATCGTTTAATGCTGATCCTTGGTGAAACACTGATAGTGATTTGATTTTTCATCTATAGGTATAGTCGTGTGTTTTTTTTATCATAATACAAAATATATAGAGAGAGAAAATCCAGAATGAAGTTTACAAATCTTAATATTGTCATATTCCCAGCAATAATATTGTTTCTGCAACATTCATGGACAAGTTATGGTGTGGCTGGGAATGGGAAAGGTAAAGTGAGAGCTTGTTACAGTGCTATTTACAATTTTGGAGATCCTCTGGCCGATACAGGGAATTTGTTAGCGGCAGCTGCTGGTGATCGTGTTTGTAATCTGCCTTATGGAAAAACATATTTTTTCAAAGCAACAGGCCGCTTCTCGGATGGACAACTGATCCTTGATTATACCAGTATGCAGATGAAACCTTTTGAAAATAAAAAGTACTTGTGAATTGTTTCTGCATAGAGAGAGTGAGAGAGCATGATAGAAATATTCATGACTGCTCACGGACTTGGTTTCTTTCATTTTCATCTTGTAAATTTTGTTGGGCAGCACAAGCTTCCGGTCTTCCATTCTTAGATCCGTATCTGAGGATAAGAAACACTTCAAAAGTCACCGGTGTTGTTAACTTCGCAGTGGCCACAGCCTTGAAACCTGCATTCTTCAAATCCAAGAATATAGGACCGCTTATGACTCCATTTTCACTCGGCACTCAGATTCAGTGGTTTCTATGGCAAAGCAAAATTTCTGTACGACCTTCCGAGGAGATTTTGTTGCTTCATTTTTCAATATTTCTATTGTTTTGGAACCAAATAATTAATTTGCTTGGTTGTTTTTTTTTTACGATTTAATAATTTCCTTGTTTCTCCGGTGCCTGGCTATTGTGCTTCCAGTATTCCTAGTTGGGTTGAGCTAATGATATCCGGGTCCAGCCGAGTAATAGCATCTTAACCACCATCACCAGCACCAAGTGCATTTGACCCAGTGCCTTTTTACTGGGAGCTTCCAATAGCTTAAAGCAAGTCGTCTATGAGGAGGTGGCAAGCCTTTGACAAAGGAATATTGAATGTTCTGGATACTGCCCGAACCTGATGAGATTAAAGTTCCAATAAATTTTGTACACATACAAACGCTGAATTTCTTGTTCAGTTACTTAATAAATGTCCACGATATCATAAGGACATAGCTATACTCAAATCAAACAATACTGTTGAAATCTCATTGCAACTGTCCATATGCAAGGACTAAGTTTCTTTACAACAGTTCCTTGTTCATTATGGAGCTATATTATAACATCACAAAATATAGGATTAAATACATGTAATGAAATGATCATTGAAGATTCATACATATATGTACTAGCACATCTGACTGGAGAACACCTAAAGGTATTGGTCACTGATAACATTTCCCGCACAGTGAAAACTCTTCAGCTCAGTAAAAATTTTGAGTTATGTTAAAAAAAATCAACTAAGAGGGTTGTTGAATGAATACAGAACAGTTGTTGAATGATATAAACATGGCTTGTATATATTTTAATTTTCTTTAATCATTTGAAACGTGGCAGTTATGTATTTTTACAGTAAATTTATAATGTGATTAGGTAAATGTAAAAAAGTAAACATGTTAACGGATGCCTTCAGAATTGCAAGGAAATTATGAACAATAAATCTGACCCATTGATTTTGGAGGACGACTAAGAATATGCCAGCATCTTCAATGCTTAGCCATCAGATTAGAATTTAAAATTAAAAGATCATTAATTGTGTCCATTGTCAATAGGTGTACGTCTTTCGACGTAATAAGTCCATGGACAGTATCATTACTATCTTCTTGAGTATAAAAAAAGAATTTGTACGTGGAAAATAGATTTTATACGGGTATAAAGACTGTTAAATATATTGTACCCTCAACAGTATGACCGTACACTACTAGTTGTACTGGACAGTTGTACTTTCTATTTTTGTCTTGCTTGAGCATATATAGCTCAACCATCTTACATTGTAATGACCTCCTGAGTATCTTTTGAGTTCTGTACTTCTTCATACATTTCAATATACTATTCTATTCTTTTCTCTCTGCATCTCTCTTTGCTCCACAATTTATCATGGTATCAGAGCTTCAGTAGTAAGCCTCTTCACACAGTTGGGAGAGCAACACGATCCTCACAGCGCAGAGCTTACACGTATCTTGAGAGCACGCGACACAGTTTTTTCACAAGGCTTGGAAAGTTGTCTGCAATACTCTTTAAAGATCGCCGTGAGAAGCTAGCGGAGGAAGCAGAGATCGCAGAAGAAGAAACCTGCACAATTTTCTCAAAGAACCGTCAAAGATTGACGTAGAAGAGCTACAGAACGAAAGAAGTTTAAAGAACTTGAAGATTTCGCTTCAATTCATTAAAGATTCAAGAAGAAGGCTGAATCGTTTAAAGATTTTTGAAAATAGCTCAAATCTGTCAAAGATTGTAGCGGATCATGAAGAAACCGTGAAATTCTTTCAAATCTTTGAAAGATTCACAAATCTTTTCTTCTGTAGGAGAAAATTCCGTTAAATTCGGGATAGAACACATCTCAGGCGCAAAGAACAGCCACTGAAGCTGTGAAATTCATCCTGCGAACGGTTCCAAGGCGGGAAACCAGTCCAGAAGGGACCAAGAGAGCGTGGAAAAGGAGAAAGCATTTCAGCCGTCAGATCTTGAACACAGGCCCGACAGTCGTTGGATCAGCGAGAAAGTGCACGGGGTTTAACTCTCTATAACGCACATGAGTGATTTCGACTTGTGAAGTCGCGAAATCTCGACGTCACCTTAACCGTCTTATCAAGAGACACGTGGCGAGATCCTATCCCATCGCAAAATCGAGAATCGGGAGTTGGAGGAGTGAAAGAATCCTCTCTCCAAAAACTCCGATATGCGAAATCGCGAAATCCCAAAACGATCACAGCCGTCCATTTCAGAGGACAGGTGGCAGCAGATCAACGCATCGTCATATCGGCATTTCGGAGTTTGGGGTTTTCAAAGACATTGCAACTTGACATCGCAACTCACGAAATCGCGATACACGATACCCCGATCAGATCTCAGCCGTCCATATCTCCTGGACACGTGGCGGACATCAAGGGCACTGTCAGCATATCGGCATTCGGGGTTTCATGTTGACAGAGATTTGGAGCATCGCATGTCGCGATACCCCGAGGATGCATCAGAACCGTCCATCTATCCTAGATGCGTGGCGCAAATCCGGCGATTCGGAAAAAGTCCCGAAGAGCAAAGCGCCATCGACATATCGGGATTCGGGAAATCGCGATCCTTGAGAACAAGTGATTGGGTTTCTTTCCAGTGAAATCCCCGATGCAAATCTGAGTCGTTCATCTTTGTAGGACACATGGTAGAAATCAAAGCTTTCGGGAAAAGTCCCGATAAGCGATTTCATCAGCTTTTCGGGATTCGGCAAATCGCGGATCCAGGTGACGAGAAGTCCGAAACATTTCAAATCGTGATATCCCGAGGATAAATAAGGACCGTCCATCTGTTAGGACACGTGGAGGCGAGCAAAGAGATTCAGGAAAAGTCCCGACAAGAAAAGGTCATCGGCATTTCGGGATTCGAGAGACCAAGAGGTCGCACATTTAAATCGCGAAATCACGAGGAAAGCACACGACCGTCCATATTCTGGGACGCGTGGCAAAGATCAAAGCCATCGGGAAAAGTCCCGATAGGACAACGCCATCGGAAAATCGGCGATCGCGGAATCGAGGAGACAGAAAACCTCGACATCAGGAATCGCGAAATCTCGATTCGCGATATCCCGATACGATCTGTACCGTCCGATCACTACAGATCTGGACCGTTGAGCAGTCCAAAGGTGATTTTTTCGTGTTTCGGCGATTTGAAAGTCACAGAACGAGAAAAGCCCGTAGCACCTTAACATTAAAGTGCGTGGTCACATTGCAAGGAGATCAAGGGCCATCTAAAGCCCGATAAGCTCCCATCGGCCATCGACGAATCGACAATCTCTATGATTGGAGGTAAATACAAATTTTTCCCTCTATTTTTTCAACATTTTTTTTAATGGCGTCGACCAGCAATCTCGGCCCGACTCAGGGTCCGATTCTTCTTGGTAAGAATTACGAATTTTGGTCTCTTTGAATGAGGTCGTTCTTGCAAGCAAAAGAGTGTTGGGAACCAGTGGATCTTGGCTATGTGGAACCAGATCCAGCCCCCCTCACTGCCATGACAAATGTGCAGAGAATTGCTCAGGCAACTCTGAGGACCAAGGAAAACAAAGCAAAATTCTGGATACAGAACTATGTGGATGATTCGATATTCTCGAAAATCACAGGCGCTGGTACTTCCAAACAGGCCTGGGACATCCTCAAAACGTCTTACCAAGGAAATGACATGGTAAAAACAGTTA
Organism: Picea engelmannii; assembly: GCA_009831015.1. NCBI lineage: Eukaryota > Viridiplantae > Streptophyta > Pinopsida > Pinales > Pinaceae > Picea > Picea engelmannii. The sequence continues at coordinate 69,362 of ML805305.1, forward strand.
AACTACAGTCCTTGTGGACACAATTTGAGACTCTCAGGATGACAGAGTCTGAAACAGTGGATCAGTTCATGACGAGAGTCATGGGCATCGTGAACCAAATCAGACTCATTGGTGAAACGATCACTGATCAACGAATAGTTGAGAAAATTCTCAGAAGTCTTCCTAAGAAATTTGAAATGGTTGTCACAGCCATCCTTGAATCCAAGGATCTGTCAAGTTTTTCAACAGATGAACTAATTGGTTCTCTGGTGACACATGAGACAAGACTACATCTCACAGATGAGTCAATCTCCAATGCCTTCTAGACTCAATTCTCATTCAAAAGAGGGAAAGGCAGAGGAAGAAGTAGAGGAAGAGGGAACAATCAAGGTAACCCTCATACCAGTGGAGGGAACAGACAACAATATCCAAATCATAATTTCCAAGGTCAAAGAAATCAACAACAATATCAACATCAGAATTTTCAGCCTCAAAGAGGCAGAGGCAGAAGGTCTAATGACAAAACTAGCATGCAATGCTATTACTGCAAAAAGTATGGGCACTATGAATCTGAATGTAGGAAGAAGCAGGCAGATCAGCTCTCAGGCAAAGAACATGTGTCAAATCATATGGGAGACACCTCAACAGGTATGTTTCTCTCATGCCACAAAACTGAACAACAACCTAAAGATCTCTGGTTGCTGGACAGTGGATGTAGCAATCACATGACAGGTAACAAAGAATTACTTTCATGCCTTGATTCTTCAATTTCCTCTGATATTACTCTTGGTAATGATCATTTAGTCAAAGTTCAAGGAAAAGGAACTGTTCCTATTCTTACTAAATAGAATGTAAAGAAAGACATAAACAACGTCTACCATGTACCAGACTTAAAACATAATTTGTTAAGTGTAGGATAGATCATTGAAAAAGGATGTAAGGTACTTTTTGAGGAAGCATCTTGTAAAATCTATGATAGAAAACCAAGCAGGAAATTAATTTCTGAAATCCTTATGACTCCAAATAGGATGTTTCCCCTTACCCTCAGAACTGCAAATCTGAATCAACCTTATGCACAGAGTGCATCAACCATGAATGAATCAATGGTTTGGCATACCAGATTTGGACATCTACCATTTCAGAGTCTAATTATTCTTCAGAAAAACTCCATGGTCAAAGGTTTACCTATTTTTAAAGAGCAAATCCCCCCATGCGAGTCTTTCATACTTGGAAAACACAAAAGAACCAGTTTTCCACAGTCCTCCAATCAAGCCAAACAACATCTTTAGATTGTCCACACTGACCTATGTGGACCAATGCAAACAAAGTCAATAGGTGGTAGTTTTTACTTTCTAACATTTATTGATGATTTCAGCAGGAAAAATTGGATATATTTTCTCAGACACAAGTCTGAAACATTTACAAAATTCAAAGAATTCAAAGCAGAAGCTGAAAAACAGAGTTGTAAATTTATCAAAGTAGTCAGGTCAGATGGAGGAGGAGAATACAACTCCAGAGAGTTTACAACTTTCTACAAATCTCAAAGCATCATCATGCAAGCAACAACAAGGTATACTCCACAACAGAATGGAGTGGCTGAAAGAAAAAATCAGACCATCATGAATATGGAAAGAACACTTCTCAGAGAAAAATGTTTGTCAAACACTTTTTGGGCTGAAGCAGTAGCATGCTCAGTTTATCTTTTGAACAGATCACCAACCACCAGTATACAGATGAAAGTTCCCCAAGAAGCTTGGAGTGGGAGAAAGCTCAATGTAGCTCATCTAAGGACATTTGGATGCATAGCATATGCACACGTACCTTCTGAATTAAGGAAGAATCTTGATGACAGAAGTGAAAAATGCATTTTTATTGGCTACAGTGAAACCTCTAAAGCTTACAGGCTTTACAATCCCATCACCAAGAAATTAATTCTCAGCAGAGATGTACAATTTTTGGAAAACCAATTCTGGGATGTTTCAGAAAACCAGCAAGTGGATAGTCAAAATCCTTTGTTGCCAAGTTCTGAAAAAACAGAAAATTCAGAACAGCCAGTACCTCAACCCATTCCTCCAAGAATGCAAGTCCAAGGACCACCAGATAATTCATAGGATAGCTCATCTTCTAGTAGAGAATCATTCTCTGAACCACAGAATCAGAGAACTCGAAGTTTGAG
>ML805305.1:73229-135947 GCA_009831015.1 Picea engelmannii
CCCTAGGAAAGTCAGTTTTTGATTTTCAGAGACAACACTTAGGCATAGTCAGTGCTGTTGATTGTAACTGTTGAGTCTAAGAGGGAGTGTTAAATATATTGTACCCTCAACAGTATGACCGTACACTGCCAGCTGTACTGGACAGTTGTACTTTCTATTTTTGTCTTTCTTAAGCATATATAGCTCAACCATCTTACATTGTAATGACCTCCTGAGTATCTTCTAAGTTCTGTACTTCTTCATACATTTCAATATACTATTCTATTCTTTTCTCTTTGCATCTCTCTTTGCTCCACAATTTATCAAAGACCACTCGGTAGTCCATAATATCAAGAATTTATCCCAATCCTTCTCTTTTAAAAGAATATATAGTTAACATTTCCCTTGATGGGGTATGTTACAAGATTTGTATCGCCTCGAGGATAGAAAGCGATGTGAAAGCAAAAACGTGGACTCTTGTGGTTGAATAAATCTGTTTGGTAGGCTATGCGTACAACCATTAATTTAATGGAGTGCATCTCTTAAACCATCCTTTGAGTTAAGTCCCATTGGATAGAACCAACATGTGTGATGAACCTCCTCGATTAATTCTCTAAACCCACGTATTACTATATAGTCAATCAAATGAACTATTGCAGCCAGGTAAATTTTGAAGCTTAGAAGTTTAGTTGGACACATCTTAAGTGATATATTGCTTGTGTATCTTTAGTTTTAATGTTTGATTAACTTAGTCCGTTAGGATATTAAGAATGTGCTCAATATAAATATATTGATATATTATAATCGTAAATACTTTTGAATGCCTTACATAGTTATGACTCAAGGTAGAGGTTAAATAGAACCCCACACATATATATATATTCTTGAGTAGTTGTATGCAAATTTAGGTTGATGGCAAGAGGCCTTAGCTTGTAAGAAAGGAATTCACACTCTTGAATAAACATAAAATCTAATTGTGCACATTGATAATGGTAAAGGAAATTTTGTTTATGTTGGTATTGTAGGTATGTTATATATGGTATAAGATATTTAGGTTACAACATTTGGATCTTGATGGGCATCATAATAAAGTATAATTTGTTTGAAAAAAAATTAACAAGTAAAATTATTCATTGTTACAAGAACATTGGTATTCAAGAATTGTAATCATTTCCACACAAAATTGAAAAGGGTAGAAACAAGAAGGAAATAATAATTAATAGATTCCTAGAGATCCAGAGCATCCCATTGAAAGTAGTTCAACAACACAAGTTTTCGAAACAATGAGAAATCTTATTGTAGAGTTACAAACTTTCAAGGAAAATAATGAGAAATTGAATAAAGCACAGGAAGAACAATAAGAAATAAATGAATTTTTTTTATGAAGCATGACAACAGAAAAAGAGTCCAAAGATTAACGATATGGATGAGGAAGTTAGTAAAAATTCTACAAGAGACTCAAGCAAAGAAACTAAAAAAGAGAACAATTCTTCTAATGATACGCATATCACTGAAAATAAAGTATATACACTAAAGAAAAGAAATTCGATGGATCACTTGGATAGAGAATTTAAGAAAAATAAACCTTCAACTTTTGATGGAGATTCTAGAATTGGCAAAGAAGCAAACCCTGGTTACTAGATATAAAGAAGTATTTTCATATCTATAATTATTCTAGTAATATGAAAGTGAGGATGGATATCTATAATATGAAAGGTAAAGTTAGTATATGGTGGAAGGAATTAAAGTTAGCCAAGGGTTTGAAGGAAAAGAAAATGGAATGGAAAGATTTTAAGAAATATTTTAATAAACAATATTTATCTAAAAGTTATTATGAATGAAAAAAAATAAAATTATAATTTAAGGTTAGGAAATATTTCTATGAAAGATCTGATTATCAAGTTTCTAGAAATGTTAAGGTTTGTACCTTACATAAACGATGAAAAAGTGAAATTTCAAAGATTTGTAAGTTGTCTACCTCAGTCATGGAAGGATAGAATAGAGTTTGATAATCCAAAAACCTTGAATGAAGTATTATGAGAAGCCAGGATATGTTATGAACAGTACAAACAATGGATTTAAAATGCGTTGGCTAAATGTTCTACCTTTTGGGTTTTCTAACAAGAATTGGCCGAAATCCGACGATCTAAATTTGGACAAAATCTCTATTTTTTTTTTCTAAATTGATTTTATGAATGTATAAATGAATTCAGCGTGCTGAAAACCCACTGGGGCACTCAGATTATACAAAATTAGCCACTCATATCTGCAGATCCAACCATTCATCATTGGATTTCGAGAAAAATCAAACGAAAAAAGTGGCCAGAAAACCTCCAAAAGGTACAATGTTTAGACTACTCTTGATCCAGATTTTATGAGAAGAACAAAATGGCTACAGATTATTAACATATGCTTAACACAGAATAACAGAGATACAGTAAAATTGGTTTTCTATTCAACAAGGAAATAAGTTGAAATTGTAAAATGCAGCGGAAAACAAGCTTGTTGGAATGGTGGCAGCTTATCTCTGAGAAGAGATGCGATGATTGCACTCATTGTAAAGAAGATGATTATAATGAGGCTCTGAAGGTCTTTTTACAATAAATAGGACTGTAAAAAACCCTAGACATCCAAAAACCTAACCCTAGGAGATGAAACGCCAAAATTCATGTGGGCCCCATATGGGTAAGTCAGTACATCAACTTCTTGGGGTCGTAACTTTAGAATATGATCTCCATTTTAGGCGTAAGATAGCCTGTTGGAAAGATCTATCCGAGGACTACAACTACTGAAAAACAAATTATGATGAAAATTTTCAAAGTAAACATACCCAAAAAAAAGTCGTTTAGGGCCTCAAAACATCTTTGAAAGTTCAGGACCTGAAAAACTGCTAAAAATTGTAAATTACCAAAATTGTCAGAAAGTTGTTTTAAGCCAGCTGGAAAAGGTGGGTGGCCACCGATATCCACCTGGATTAATCCTCCCTCCTTAGGAATCAATGGTCTCCATTGCATTGAGTTCCCCCATCAGATGAGGAAATTTCTATTGAATTTGGCCCTGAGTGAGCCACTTGCCTTGGTGCAGGAGCTGCCCTGATTTGACGACTCGATAAAGATGGATCATTTGTTGTCGAGTACCCTTGATATGTGTGTCCACAATATCATCATTGGATTCTTGTTGTATGTAGTCAGGGTTGAGCTCTGTTGGTGTCAATTGTTCTGCTACGTCTAAGGTGTCCAATAATGGTGGTGTTGTTCCTGAGTTTATACTTTAAGGCTTTAAAGTATACCATCAAGGAATCCAAAAAAGATAGAGAGAGTTAAAGGATAAAATGTGTTGGTTTTATAAAGGATAAGCTATGGATGGTTTCTTAACTGTCTCTGACGAGCTTCCCAGTGTTCCTGGATGCTAATATCTCTCTCAATTGTTGTCCATGAACGTTCTAACTCAAACTGGCTACTGGTTGTCTATAAGATGGTGTTAAATAAATTTAAAGAAAATCTTGTTTGATATGATAGGTCGGGCTCTATATTGGGTTGTCTCGTAACGGGTACAGTCATGAGGGATAAAGTTTTAAAATATCAATTCCTTCGTTTTCAAGGTTTGTTATTTCTGTTTTGAAATATGTAAGAAGAACTTCAAAACGTTGAATTAATAGTATAGAAAAATTAAAGGGCATTTTATGTATATGAGTTAAATTTGAAAGAGAAAATATGCATGAAATGAAAGAAAAACATAGATTTGTTGAACAATGTGAGGCATCAATTAAAGAGGAATCTCACTTTGTGACAAAAGAAGAAATTAGACAGGAAAAATTTAATGAATCATATGATATTGAAATATAAGATGTTCACAGGTCTTGTACCTGCTAATAGCCGATACAGAGGAAAAAATGTAAACGATTAGATGACCAAAATAATTAATCACCACAGTAGGGGTTGTAGTAAATTGCAGTTAAGCATCCATCAAAGATATATATGAAAAACATGAAACAACAGAGGAGCATATAACTCAGACTTGACAAGATACAGAATCTTCAATCTGTGTTCGTATTAATTATGACAAATGAAACTAAACTTTCTTCCTTACAATCCATGCAGAAAAAGCCCTCTCTTAGTCATATGAAATTGTATTTATACAAAGTCACCAATTCTTGACGGTTGGTGATTTCCTAACTCCTAGGGGATAACAGTTACAAAAATGAAAACCTAAATCATTTGCATGATCTTCCTTTATTTCTCTATTATCTCGATAATATAAACTTTCAAAATGATACTTCATTGTTTTATTGAAGTATATTCTTCTTTTGATTCGATACATTCAACACATTTTTCCAGAAAGTGCACAAAACTTCTAGGAGGCTCTAGAAGATCCTTCACTTCGAATAGATAAAACTTTCTTTGAATTTTTGGAAGCCGATCTTCAAACCCTTTTATCAACAAACTTAATGGACCGTAATTTTAAGTTTGGCTTCACTAGCCACCTGTCTATTAGGGTGATATCAATTTCCTTTAGTTGCGAAATTTCCATCTGAGTTTCGTTCAAGCTCTCTTTGAAGTTCAACTGATGTCTTATGATGTTTATCTGTCCTAATTGCCCAGTGTAATTGTCTCTTCCAATACCTAATGATCCTTTGTCTAACAAATCAAAGATCTCCTCACAATCATCTTTGATTTCCCTGGCTATTCTCTCGTTTTTGGCTATGTTGGCTTCCCATACTTTAAGCATGATATTGCCTCTAAAGTGCTCTATGACAGATATCTTCAGGGATTTCAATACATCTTCATTTCTCGAACATACAACTTCCTTTTGAAAAGTAGACCTTGCTGCTTTAGCTTCTTTTTCCTTCAAAACAATGTTATCAAAGGATTTACTTACTTCTTGAAAATAATTCTGAATAATCTCTACTTTGGATATCATTTTTTGTTGCTCATCTTCTATCTTCGTGTGCACCTCCAGTGAATGGATCTGAAAAAATTTCAAATCTATAACCTGGCCTTCTCTCAAATCCAATTTAGCCTGTAGTTAAATTACGAGTTCTTCTTGTTGGATAACCTGCATTTGTCTCATCTGCATATTCCTATTCATCTAATCTAGACTTGACTTAAGCAATTGAATTTCTTGTTTGTCAACAACTTTGTCTTGGTCCAGACCTTTATTTATTTCTTCTCCGATATTTTTCTCAATATTTTTTAATTGGCCCTGCAACTAGGCTATCATGTGATTACTCTGTTTCAACCTTGTTCTCATATTGTCGACAGTAAAAAGGTTGGGTGTCACCAAAGCTCCCATAGAGCCTGCTACCTCTATAGTGAAATCTTCTTCTTCCAAAGTTTTCCCGTCTACCAGAACTTTGTGCTTCTTTACCATGGTACCTTCTCTCTGATGCATCTCCTGCTTCACCACAACCTTCCTCTTTTTACTGGAAAAGTAATCAGAGGAGAGTATCTCTTCTCTAGAGATAGGATTAAGATCACTAGCATTTATGACTTGCAGCTGGGGGATCCCAAAACTGGACTGTAACGAAGTCAAGGAATTAATGGGACTACCCATCTCTATAGATTTTGTTTCCCCTGTTGTTTTGGGGGTATCAATATGAATAGTAGATGATGAAGGGGGAATTGGCTTGCTATACTTCAGAGGTGTCTTAGACCTTTTTTCTGTTTCGGATCCTGGGTTCTTTGTCTATGGAACTTCTTCTTTTTGCGAAGATGTTTCAGTCTCTTTTGGATTTTTCTCGGTATTTTCTTTATCCTGCAGCTCTTGGCCGAAACTCGGGGGAGTATTTTCTTCTGCTGGAGGAGGGGTTGTTGACTCTCCCTGTAGTACCTTGGGAAAACCACTTCTCCTGTGTCTCTGGAAGGTTAGAAAACTGGTCTGCAAGTCGGATGATAGTGTCTATACCCTATCTAACACCTCTTCATAGGTTCTACCTCTTTTGAACATGTCGTCGCAGGGGGAATTTTCATGTTCATGCGCTTTCAAATTGTAGTGGGCAAGGTGATTTCCCACAATTTGATAAGAGTCATATTTTTTGTGTTTGAGATCCACCAATTTGACCTCTTCTAGTGTTGTGACTTCAACCTTGGAATGACCTAGGTTAAGTAGTGAAAAAATCCCAATTTGCAGAGGGAAAACTGGCCAGAACTTCTTTTGAGTTGTTTTCAGTTCTATCCCGATGTCACATGTTATTGTTTGATAGGACACCTCCCTGCACACCAGTCTGTCAGGAAGGATTTCCGGAAGTGCGTGATGAGGAATTAAGCATCTGAAAACCGTGACATAGGAGAAACTCTCCTCGATAAACCAATCGATGATGGACTTGAGGTTTCCTATGATTGATTCTGAAATACGAGGGGGTCCACAATCATACAACATCTGATGCACAGGTAACACTACGAAATGACAGATTTCGTAAAAGGAATCTTTAACATTTTCCTTCCATAGGTTAGAGTGATACTCATGAATGGGTTCAGTGCAGGCTGGGTTCCAGCTCCAGTTCATTAAGGGGAATGGATTCATGAAGTAGATATCGTCCATAATGTATGCAGACATGTAAAAATATACAGGATGACCTTTTGATTTTTTCGTTTGGTACTCTGTAATCTCCTTAGCTAGATTGTCTGATAAAATCTTGCTCCAATTGAAACTGTAACCCTTGGCTACTTCATGTAAAAGCGACACCCATGCTGTAGGGAAATGGGTAGGGCTTTTCTTCCCGAAAATTCTACATAGTATAAGAGCTACATAAACCATGTACTCATTTAATGGAGCCATGGCATAATTTCCATGGGTATCAGCTCTAAATTTTGTTGGAATTCCCCACCAGTCTTTGATTATACCAGGATATGTTTGATCTGACTCTGTGCATTCTTTTCTTTGAAATTTAGTTATGAATTCTGCATTATAAATGTATTTAGGATTTGGAGATAGTTTATACATTACTTGGATATGCTTTGTTCTAAACTATTTGACGACGACCCCTGGGTTGTTTAAAATACTCCTCGTTGGCACATCGGTTTTCTCTAAAGCCCAACTAATCATATCATTGTATGGCATCAGTCATGGGCATGTGGCTATCTTATGAAGCTCAAAATTTTCTATGTCCTAGAGTTTGTTCTTGGAATCATTGGGGGAATTCTTAATTTCATAGTCTAAGGTTTCAAAAATTTGCCTCCAAGATTTGATCGAATCAATAGCATGCAACGTAGTATCAGATACAACATCTCCCTCCGGATTTGAGATTTCACCTGCTTCTTCACTTGTATTAGGTGCCTTTCTGGGTGCCATGATGTTTGTGCTAGGATCAAAGTCTGTTGCAGAGAAAAATGCATATTTTTTGCTGAATGCAACTCGCTCCCGAGTCTGAAAAATAAGAATGAAATTTGAAAAAACAAAACTTTTATTAACCTTTAACTCGTCTTACAATGAGCATACTGAGATAGGCAATAAAACTTTAATTTTTTAATGGGGAAGATATGCCTAGAGATACGCAATTGTGTTAAAAATATCTCCATTTTTCCATTATAGATACTACCATATATCGACGATTCAAAACTAGAGCTTCGAAAGAAATGTCCTCAATGACTCCCGAATAACGAAACACGAAAAAACATTTAAACATCATTAATCCTGTTTAAAATTAAGTTAATTAAGTTTAGGATTTTAATACTTTCATGATTTCACATTTTGGAGTTTCAAGTATCGTGTCCCCAAGAGGTATGACACAAGTAAACCCTAAATCGAGAAATCGTGATGGGATTAATTAAGGCGCTAACCACTTGTATTAGTCTTTTAATTAATCAAGATCAACGATTAGGTTTTTACTCTACGGGAATTCGGGAATCAAGGGTTTGAGGGTCGAGACTTTGATAGAATTTTGATACAAGGAATTTTGAATCACGACTGATTAATGATTTGTTAAATATGTTTAAAAATTAATTAATCGTGATCAAAATATACTTAGTGAAAAGCACGTCGGGACTTTATAATACTTTTAAAGTTGTGATGATCGAAAAGAAACATTTGGAAAGTTTAGGGAGCTATTAATCATTTTTATTTTTAATTATTTCTTTCAAATAAAACCCTTTTCGGGACTTCGGTACTGGAACTTTGGAGTTCTTAATTTAAAATCATGCTTTGTGAATAGCCGAATCCCGAAACCCGAAAATTTTGAAAGAAATTTGAATCCTTTTTTAGAACAAAGGGTGGCTCCATAACTAGAAAATAATGGAGTTTTAGGTTTAGAGAGGTAAAATTAAACTTCGTTTCAACAGGTGGGAAATAAGGCCGAAGGAGGTCCACTTGGAACACTGGGTGCAAGCGAAGGAAAGGAATAATGTTGAGCTCAAAATCATTATCTCCCATAGCCTTGGTGATGGTGTACAACCCATAACAAAGTGGGCAAATCTTCTGATGGAATCCTGTAAGGCGTTATTTCTGCAAGTGCAACTAAACTTTGTCGCCCACCTGAAACTTATGTGGCAATTGATGTTGATAATGGCATTGATTGTACTTGTCATTGGACTTCTATAGGATAACTTGAACCTATTGGCGGATGTGTTGGATCCGCTCAATGAATCAGGTGGCTTTGTCAGCTTCAGTTGGAGCAGGAGATGAGTCGGTCGAGGTGACCACAAGGGGAAGTGCAACATCTATGGGACCCAATGGTTAGAATCCCAACCCCACCTGAAAGGGGATGTGGCCAGTTGAGCTATGTAGGGATCAGTTGTACCTATGATGGACATAGGGAAGACTCTCATCCCATGTGCGAGGGTGCTTGGAATTATACATGCACAAGATATGCACGATCATTCAATTTATGACCTCGGTTTGGCCATCTGTCTGGGGTGGAAGGTCATGGATTTGGTGAGCTTGGTGTCCAACAGTGACTAGAGGCTCGACCAGAATATGCTGAGAAATCGACTGTCTCGATCTGAGACAATCGTTTGTGGGATTCCAAAATGTAACTAGACTTGATCAAAGAAGATCTTGGCATGGGATTCTGTTGTGATGCTCTTCTTGGAGGAAACTAGAATCGCCATCTTAGAAAAGCGATCAACAATCACACAAAAAAAATCATTTCCCCACTTGGTGGATGGGAGGCCTGACATGTAGTCCATTGATATGGATTCCAATGGTCAATCAGGAGTAGGAAGAGGGTTGTATAGGCCATGTTTCTTAGTGGTCGATTCGGCAATAGTGCAGGCAGTGCAGGACCTGATATACTTGCTGACCTCCTGTCGAAGTTTCGTCTAGTAGAAATATTTATGTAGAATCTCCATTGTCTTCTCGATGCTGAAGTGTCCTGCCACCTGACTATAGTGGGATTCCTAGATCATCTTTGCTCGCTCACTTGATGGAACAGATATATGGACCAAACGACACAAAAACCCATCCTGAAGATGGAAATTATCAACAACTGCGTTTGCACCCAACATTTGGTAGGTGGTGGCGAAGTCCAGGTCTATCTGATAGAGTTGGGGCCATCCAGAGGTCTCATGGCCACAAGAATATAGCACTATGGTGAGTGTCACGACGGGTGGTCTACTGAGGCAATCAATGATGCGGTTGGTGCTTCCTATTTTATACTTCATGTTGTTGTAAGTATGTGGACCACTTTTGATGGCGGTCATTCTGTAATTTTCCTTTTGTCTGCATGAACAGTAATGGCTTATGATCAATGTGGATGACTGTCTCCTTCCCAAGAATGTAATGTCTCCACTGGCAGCATGCTTGCATAATGGAGTACATTTCTTTGTCATAAGTAAGGTACTTACAAACAACATATGATAGTGTCTCACTATGATAGGCCACGGGGTGGCCATAATGAGTAAGAACGGTGCCCACAACATAGTCTAAAGCATCCATCTTGATCTCAAAGGGCTGTTGCAGGTTTGGTAGTGAAAGTACTGGGGCTGAGCACAAGCATTGCTTCAAATCATCGAACGCTTGTTGTTGGGACCGACCCCATGCAAATGTTTCCATACCACCAACCTTGGTTATTTGGTTGAGGGCCCATGCAATATGGGAGAATCCCAACATGAACCTACAATAGAAATTGGCAAGGCCCAATAATCTTTGAAGCTCAATAAGTGTGGTTGGGGCTGGCCAACCATGGATAGCTTGGATCTTGGTTGGATCCATATGTACGCCATGTTGATCAACGATGTAGCCCAGGTAATGGACCATGTCCATGCTGAAGGATCATTTTTCCAAGTTGGTGTATAGCTTGTGCTCTCGTAGGGTGTGCATAACTTGTTGAATATGCTGCAAGTGTTCTGCCCAAGACTTGTTGTAAATGAGAATGTCATCCAGATACACCACTACAAAATTATTGGTGAATGGTCACAAGATATCATCCCTCATCCTCATGAAAGTGGCAGGAGCATTTGTCAAACCAAAGGGCATGACCAACCATTCAAAAATACCTTCCTTTAACTTGAAGGCGGTCTTCCATACATCTGTCTGTTCTATCGGGACCTAGTGGTAGCCAGACTTCAGATCAATCTTACTGAAGTATTTGGCCCCCGTGATTTGATCAAGGAGGTCGTCGATTCAGGGAATTGGGTATTGGTTTCTGACAGTGGTTTTATTCAGGGCTCGGTAATCAATGCAGAGTCACCAAGTTCCATCTTTCTTATGTACTAGAATGATTGGGCTCCTGCAAGGTGATAATATGGGATGGATGTGCCCCTTGTGGAGCAGTTCTTGGATCTGTCTCTTGATCTCCCCATTCTCTAACATAGAGTGACGATAGAGTGGCCCATTGGGCAGCGGTGTGTCAAGGGTCATATCGATCAAGTGCTTTACTTGACAGTGCAAAGGTACCTTGGTAGGTGAGGAGAAGATATACGAGTATTCTTCGACGACCTTATCTACTTTCTTCTGATGTGTGGAGAGGTCGACCGCAGAGACCCTAGATATGGTTGTGATATTTTGCTCATTCTGAGAGAGAATCAGAAAGAAGACAAACTTCCTCATCTAAGAGATGACCTTCCTGCATTTCTTGGAAGAGATCAAGGAAATAGCACTAGGTGGGACTACCTCGGGTATCCTGTACAATTTCTTGTTCAAAGTAATAATAACACTACGAGGCCTAGACTCATATACAACATGACATTTCCATAAATAAGGTTGGCCAAAAATAGCATCACAGACTTCGAAAGGAGTAACATCACACAATACCTCATCTTTGAAGGGCTTGATGTCATACGACAATCGACACTGTTGGCTGATGCAGAGATCGCTTCCTTGGCAGAGCCATCCAATGGTGTAAGGTTGTGGGTGTGGCATTGTCGGTAGGGCTAGCCGCTTGACAACCTCTGCTGAGATGAGGTTATTCTATCTACTGCTATCAACGATGAAGTGTAGTGGGGTGCCTTTTACCCACATATGTGAATGGAAGAGGCACTCTCCTTCTTCTGGCTCATTTAGTTCGTCAGGCTGGAGCTTGGTGGTAGCAACGGTGGCAATGGGTTCTACATCAATCATCCGTATTACCCTTTTTGGTTATGACTCAGAGTCAAATCCCACATCTGATTCAAAGGCTTTCACTTTGGCCACCAACAACTGCTTTGAGTGACATTCAACAGTGTTATGCCAACGACTCTTATGGAAGTCGCACCACTTCCCAATATATTTCTTTGTCTTTCTGGTGTCCTTATTTTCTTGGGTCTTGGACTACTTGTCATGATACTGTCCATATTTTCTCTGTCCTTTTTCTGTGGGTTGGGGCCGCCCTTTCCTGGTTTTTGCTGTGCGGGGTTCCCGGGCCCAAATTGTCGCCTCTTTTGTTTGATCTTCTTCTCTATTTTGACAACATATCGGTAGGTCACGCCCAAGGACGATATGTCTAGAAATTCCATTTCAGTTTGGATGTATCTATGCAAAGAACCATGATACTTGAGCACTAGATGTCACTTTGAATATTTGATACCCATCTTGGTGCACAACGTATGGAAGATGTTTGTGAATTCTGGCACTGCTTGGTCTCTTTCTTGTCGTAGTGTGCTCCATTTGGTATACAAGTCGTCATAACTTTCAATCGGGTAGTATTGTTCCTTAATAGCATCCCTGAAGGATTCCCGGGTGGTCGTGACTGTAAATAATGAGGGTTCCTTTGTTTCCTTTTTCTCACAGAAAATTTCCCACCAATCTTAGACATGGGGAATGACTTTAAGGAGTGCAAAAGTAATATTCGAAAAGTTATGGACAGAAAAATACCCTTCTATTAGATTCAACCACTTGTCTACACCATCTACGTCTATCTAACTTTCAAACACAGGAATATCGAAGTTTATTTGTACCTTGAAGAGGCCGACACCTCCACTCAAAGAAGATGAATCATCTATTGGTAGCCATCGAAGGATTTGTGCGAAACTATCCATCATCTCGTTCCTCTATTGCGTGAGGGATTCTTCAAGAAACATTTTGAAAGGATGTCATGTCCTGTCATATTTCTTTTCTCCTTCCATGAGAGGTCACTTGGGCATGTGAGAGCTTTGTTCCTCAAGAGAAACAAGCTCGAGACCCAATTCTTTGTACTTTGACCTCATTGTGGACATGCATTAAGACGACAAGGAGAAAACCGCTCTGATACCACTGATCTGGATTTTATGAGAAGAACAAAATGACTACATTTTATTAACAAATGCTTAACGCAGAATAACAGAGATACAATAAAACTTGTTTTCTATTCAACAATGAAATAAGCTGAAACTATAAAATGCAGTAGAAAACAAGCTTGTTGGAATGGTGGCGGCTTATCTCTGAGAAGATATGTCACTAATACACTCATTCACAAGAAGATGATTACAATGAGGCTCTAAAGGCATATTTACAATAAACAGGAGTGTCAAAAACCTTAGACATCCAAAAACATAACTCTAGGAGATGAAGCACCAAAAGTCATGTGGGCCCTGTTTGGGTAAGTTAGTACATCAACTTCTCGGGGTCGTAACTTTTGCATTCTATCTCCGTTTTAGGTGTACGATAACCTGTTGGAAAGATCTATTCGAGGACTACAAATTTTAATCAAAAATTGATAATGAAAATTTTCAACTGGAAGATACCCAAAAAAACGTCGTTTAGGGCCTCAAAATGGCTCCAGAAGTTCAAGACCCAAAAAACTGCTAAAAATAGTAAATTACCAAAATTGCCAGAAAGTTGTTTTGAGCTAGCTGGAAAAGGTGGGTGGCCACCAATATCCACCTGGATCAACTCGGTTTTAAAATCCAAAATCACATGGAGAGAAAATAAACATGACAAGATTAACCATAGAAAGAAAGGTTTTGAGCCACCATCTTTTCGTAATATGTCTAAAGTTTATCAAGGAAACAACTTTTCCAAAAATTCACCACAATTACATGGAGGAAATAAATCATTCAATCTGGGATTTAAGAAAACAATTGATAATCCTAGAGAACCATTAAAATGTTGGGGATGTGGTGAACCACATCTGTGGAGGAATTTTCCACACCGAAACTCTACAAATAGAATAGTTCATAATATTCAAGATTCTTCAATAGTTGGAGACATTGGAAAAAGTATTCATATAATCAATGTTGCTCTAGATGATAGACAAGAAGATCATCAATCTACCATTGTGAAAATTAAAGGTAAAATTCGTAATAGAAAAGTTTCTATTTTAATAGACCTAGGAGCAAGTTTAAGTTATATTACTCTATCTTTGGTAAACTCATGCAAATTGGAAAAAGTAAAACATTCTAAATCTTGGTTGGTACAATTAGCAACAGGTGCTGAAATAAAAGTAATTGAGTTCATTTCTGACTGTAAATTGGAAGTAAGTGGTCATGGTATTAAGGTGAATTTAAATTTATTACCTTTAGGATCATATGACATACTTATAGGTATGGAATGGCTAGAGAAGCATAAAGTTGTGCTTAATTGTTATGAAAAATTAGTTACTTTCCAAGGGGAAAGTGGGGTAACAAGAACAGTTCAAGGAATCAGTAAGCTTGTTTTTATAAGATAAATATTATCCTTATAATTAAATAAGTGCATTAGAAAAGGTTGCAATCTATATGCTATTCAAGTGACGAATTTACAAAATGAAGAAAGTAAACCTAAATTAGAAGATTTTGTTATTGTTCAAGAATTTCAAGATGTATTTGTAGAAGAAACACGAGAACTACCTCTGAAAAGAAAGATATATTATTCTATCGATTTATTACCAGGATTTGCACCAGTATCAAAAGAACCTTACAAGACGAGTGACCCTAAATTGACTTACTTAAAAATACAAATACATGAATTATTGGACCAGATATGCTCCATGAAATGGAACAGATAGTAAAAAAGGTGCAACATAGTTTAAAAGTTGCGCAGGACCGATAGAAAATATATGAAAATAAGAAAAGATTACAAAAATAAAATAATGTTGGCGAACATGTTTATGTTAAAGTTAAAGCGAAACAGAGTGAACACTGTTATTATGAAGTTGTGCTAAGTTAGCACCAAGGTTGTGTAGATATTTCAAAGTACTAGCTTTAGTTCGCCCAGTGGCATATCAACTAACATTACCTACTAACTTGAAAATTCATAATATTTTTCATGTTTCATTATTAAAGAAATATATGCATAATCTTAATCACATTATTGATTCAAACATGTTGTAGGTAGAACCAGGAGGCAAGTTCCAGACGGAAACTCTATGAATTCTAAACATGAATGAAATAGTACTTCGAAACAGAGTCATCACCTAGGTAAAAGTGCAATGGAAGAACTTTAGTCTTGAGGAGGCTACTTGGGAGTTGGAAGATGATACGAGGGAAATATATCCAAATTTGTTCCACGAGATGAGATGACTAGAAGCGGGTACTAACATTGAGGACGGTGTTATTTTTATGGGGGAGAGGATGTAACCTCCTCAAATATTAAACATTTTAATTAATAATTTATATTTAATGGAAATTTGTGTTTGAGTTCATTTAGACAATTTACTATTATTATTTGAATGATTACGAAAGATTTTGACTTGCCAAATCTCCTCTTTGGATGGACAAATGCAAGAGACAATTTGTTTTAATATAATAAATGAAAGAAAGAGATGGAACATCCATGTTTAAAAGAGATGAATATGACTCCATGAGTGGGGAACATGATGGAGCTAACTCAGAGTATGATTTGAAAAGTGTAAGAAGTGATTTTCTATCATCAATAGCCCCTAAAAATCAATGATATATGAAGCTGTAAAATCTATAGTTGAGTTCGCATACAATAACGGTTATCAAGCCTCGGCAAAAATGAGTCCCTTTGAAATTTTATATGGAAGAAAATGTATGACTCGAGTCAGTTGGGATAATCCATTTGATCGACTAATGGTTGGACTAGATATGCTCCACGAAATGGAACAAATAGTCAAAAAGGTGCAACATAGTTTAAAAGTTGCGAATGACCGATATAAAAGCTATGAAAATCAGAAAAGACTACAAAAAGAATATAATGTTAGCGAACATGTTTATCTTAAAGTTAAAGCGAAACATAGTGAACACTATTATTAGGAAGTTGTGCTAAGTTATCACCAAGGTTGTGTAGATATTTGAAAGTACTAGCTTTAGTTCGACCAGTGGCATATCAACTAACATTACCTACTAACTTGAAAATCCATAATATTTTTCATGTTTCATTATTAAAGAAATATATGCATGACCCTAATCACATTATTGATTCAAACATTAATTGTAGGTAGAACTAGGAGGCAAGTTCCAGGAGGAAACTCTGTGCATTGAACATGAATGAAACAATACTTCGAAAGAGAGTCATCACCCAGGTAAAGGTGCAATGGAAGAACTTTAGTCTTGAGAAAGCCACTTGGGAGTTGGAATATGATATGAGGGAAATATATCCAAATTTGTTCCACGAGATGAATGGAAGCTGGTACTAACACTGAAGACCGTGTTATTTTTAAGGGGGAGAGGATGTAACATCCTCAAATATTAAAAATTTTAATTAATAATTTATATTTATGGAAATTTGTGTTTGAGTTCATTTAGACAATTTACTATTATTATTTGAATGATTATGAAATATTTTGACTTGCCAACTCTCCTCTTTGGATGGACAAATGCAAGAGACAATTTGTTTTAATATAATAAATGCAGGAAACAGATGGAACATCCATGTTTAAAAGAGATGACTATGACTCCAGGTGTGAGGAACATGATGAAGTTAACTCAGAGTATGATTTGACAAGTGTCAACAGTGATTTTCTATCATCAACAACCCCTAAAAATCAGTGATATATGAAGATGTAATCTAGGAAATGGAAAGTTTTTAGAATATATATATATATATATATATATATGAAAAGAAATCAAACCCAAATAGAAGCATACTGCATAGGACCTTATCAAACCCAGATAATTTTTGCCTTGCATAAGTATGTTTTCGTAGTAACCCATTCAAACTGCACGAAATGCATAAAGGAAATTAGTTTTATGCAAACCCATGACTTAGAATCATAAGAATTGAACCCCTTAAGATAAATGCACAATATTGTTAATAATATCATAGGATATGAATCTATATAGATGATATTGAGAGGTCGAATTACTAAAGGAAATAAAATAGATTAAATTACATGTGTTGACCTCAAATTATTTTTGAATTCGAGAATCTCCTAAGAGCATTTGGGAGCATAATATAGGAAGATCATGGGTTCCCTCGCAAAAGTAAAAGGGACCCACCATTAGAAATAACAACAGTTATTCAATTACTTAAATGGGAAAAAGAATAATGGGAAATAGAATAATAGTATTCCAAAGAGTTGAGAATTTTCAATAAGGAATGGATTATTAACTTCTTAGGGAGGAATTATCAAACTCTCAGACCAAAACCACATACGATTTACAAATCATCAATATGTCAAGAGTGTAATTTGAATTCACCAAGTTTGGTACTGTATCTGAACTGGGAGTGATACATTCATGCTACAAAAGATCTTTTTTTTAAAGAACTATCGTGGCAACATAAGCGTAGGACTAAATTATGGGTTCTAAAACACAAAAAATTAAGCATTGCAGAATGTCAAAATCGTTATCCTTTAATATTAGAAAACTGTTTTTGCATAAGTAAGAATAAATCTCAGAGGATGCCCTTTTATTTGGCTTTTACCCAAGAGGCTAGCCGAAATTTTTTGGATTTAGGAAGACGTAACGATGGCCTTATACAGAAAGCATAAAATTTGCGTTTTGGGTGAAACTATTTGAGGTAAACCCATAACGTAAACAGTCTTGAAATCCGTTACCCCGGTTCTCAAATATTTTACAGATTCGTTACTTTTACATGGTGGGAAACAACTGTAACTTACAAAAACATTACGCCAGAATCCACGGAACTAGAAGAAGAAAACAAAGGAAAAGAACTACAAGAAAATCCGAATTTAAATATTGATATTGTCTATTAAGGGAGATAAACCACGAATAATACTTGTTAAACCCTTGCACCAGAATTTCCAGAGCCTATGAGGAGGTAACAGTTTTAAAAATGCTCACTGGTGAAAATACTTGTAATATGAACTAAATGTTGTGAGTGAAAATAATTGTTGTAATAATAATAATCATCATCGTTATCAATTTTTAAGATCACAGCCAAGCCATACATCAAATTGGTGTATAAGATCTTCTCCATCCAGCCATTTAATTGGTAAAATCTAAAAAGATATACATACCCTACTATATTAACAAGAGCTGCATGGAAGCATAGTCCCTGCCATGTAAGATCACGTTAATGGTGGGGAGGGAAGGCCCCCCGGCACCTCTGTAATAAGGGGCTATCCTGCTTTGCCAGGGACTAATAATAAATTGGTTGATCACACAGACGCAATTTGTCTAGTATGGAACGTCTGTATCTAGCTACATATTAAGAGTAATCGTTGATCGCATGTGTACAAGTTGTATTTTAAACAATTTGTATTTTAAAAATATTATGTATTCCTGTTAGATTTTGTTTGGAACATTGAAGTTTAAGTTTTCTTATTAGATTGTGTTTGGAATATTGGAATTAAAGTTTTCTGGAAAAAAAATAGTAACCAAACCTTATCACTCAATGTTTTGGATAAATAGTACCTCCACGGTCTGGACAAACACTGCGTGGAAGTTCTGAGTCTTTATGCATTTTTACGACATTCTATCTAAAATATTATAACGAAAGGTTGTCTATCCTAAACCTTGAAAATTTTCCGAAAATAAAAAGCCTTTTAAACACTTCCAAGATTGCATAAAGCTCACTTTGCAACTTGTCATCGCATCTTAGTACAGATTGTCCTGTCCCTATGAGGCGGTAGCCGTTCATTATCTTTGGAAAAAAGAAAACAAATTAAAGTGTTGAAGAGGTATTTAAAGTCTCGAGGAACAGTCTTCAATTTCTCAGAATTCAAAACAGGTTAGGATTGTGTGACCTTCATGGTTTAAATCCATCTATCCATTCGTTGAAATTGATGAGAGATTAGAAATGCAAACACATATGAAGATAAATTCATACAAAAATAGGCAACTTTGAAAAACACCTGTACAGGCAATACAGAGATGTCTTTCATACTTAGAATGACAGATTCATGGTTTAATTAAAACACATATGCAACCTGCAATATCTAAAAGGAAGTCAAATACAATTATCTGCATTGCCCGCAGTTGCATATTCTGCTCTCAGGCAGTGGCCTTGCTAAGCGTTGTAAACGTGACGAAGGAGGAGGACTGGTCTATGGTATAGGAATTATATAGCAGGAAGAAGTGCGCCACAAACAACTGAGCCACCATAACAACAATGTCCTTTCTCGCACACTGCTTAAACCAATCATATCATCGAATTGAATTTGGAGTCAACGTAATAATGGTAGGGAGGGAAGGCCCTCCGACACCTCTGCAATAAGGGGTTAAAGTTCTTGATCAATCATAATTTAAAAAAATTGTTTAATTTAAAAAAAAAAAGTTAAAAAAATCAATATAACAATGTTATACTTTAGAAAATTGTTTAAATTTATAGTCAGATTGCTCAGTCAATGAATTTAATGTCAAATTAATAGCAACCTCATTGCTATAGTCCTGCTTTGGCAGGGACTAATAAGACATATAAAAATCACCCATCTTACTTCTCAAATTTCAATAACAACCATGTGCCAAAAACCTGTGACTTATGTCGGTGCCATAACACTCATTTGCAAAAAAATTAAATTCACAGAAATTGCAATTGTATAAACACCAACAAAATTCAAATTCGAATCAAACTTTTATAATGATGTAAATATTTGATCTGTGAGTTAGAAATCGAATGAATTTTTATAATGATGTAAAGCTTTGATCCCTAAGTTAGGGGTCACACATGCCCGAAGGAAGATGGGAAAACTTTTAAGTGGCCTCTCTTTTTTTTTTACAAGGAATGCCAACATGTTGTGTGTCTCGAGGTGGCATTATTGCACGGACTAGGTGGCATTATTGTACGGGTAGTGCAGGTTGAAACTACAAGAGAGAGGTGTAGAAATTAAGAGTTTGGAGAAAGGCATGCTTGTGAGCCAAAAGAAAGGATGTACCATAACTTCATTACCAACTTCCAAAATAAAGAATGTACCATAACTTCATTACCAACTGCGAACAGATGTTTGTTGCTCTTCATTCTTAAATATTAGAGCATTTTATACTTGTGCATACACCTTTTTATCTATTTTGTAATCACTTCATTATTATTTCTTTGAATCTCTACTTAAAATTTGACTAAGTTCATAAATTTTGTTGGTTTTGGTTTACTTTTAACTTAGCTCCTTGACATATTTTCTAAATTTTATTTTGTATAGTTGTTTTTGGCTATCTAATCATCTTTATGTGGTTAATGTGTTGAATAATATGTGGTTAATGTCTTGAATAATACTTGAGTTTCATCCCTCGGTTATTCCACAAAGTTTTCTAAAAAAATTACAACAACCTCTTATCTTAGTCTAATGTAATGGTTTTTTTAAATCCATATAAATTTAAGTATGATATATGGAATAAGTCATTTCGTTGGTACTATTATAATAAGGAATGGAATACGTAATCTTCAAAAAAATTATCACTTATTTAAAGTATAATATATGCAATAAGTCATATCGATGGTACTATTATAACAAGGCAAATACCTAGCATACCCCTGAAGCAGGGGAAAAGAAACATCGAAGTGAATTGGAATAGTTATGTTGTTTAAAGAACTTGGAATTTTTGTATTTGGGAGGATTTAAAGCTATACAACCCTTGTGTGAACTTGGGTGAATCAACATATTCGGACTTGCAACCATGGAAAACACAAATTGATGATGAGAACAAATTAATTTCCTTCTATATATTTTGTTATAAAATATAAATGATAAATATATTTAATTATTTTGAAAAAAAAAATTCAAAATAATAATTAAACTTATTTTGAAATTCTAATTTCATAAATAAATACATAACCATTAAATATAAAAATAAATATAATTTATTAATATATAATTACACAAAGTTTTATAATTTTTAATAAAAAAATTTAAAATATTAATATAACTTTTTTTTATAATTTTTCAATAAAAACCACTTTTAAAATAGTTTAAAAAATCCAAAATTATTTTAAAAAACTAAAGATTAAAAACAATTAAAGCAATTTTTTTAATATCTTTTATTACCAATACCAAGCAACTTCACGATTCCTTACCTTCACAAATTAGATTCATACTTTCAAATGTTTTAACCAATATTTTTAAACGTTGAGTTTAAATATTGTTTAATTTTAAATGTTTAAAATATGTACTTTTAAATGTTATAATATAATTTTTTTATGTTGCCTCCTCGTCCGTGAGAATGTATATTTAAATGTACCCTTTTCAAGGTGGCGCCTCTAGTTATCATGATGGAGTGGTCTTGGTTCATACAACAATGCACGTGTCTCATTTGAACAATGTACGTGTCTCGTTTGAACATTGTGCCTTTTAAGATCATGTGGCACGTGGTACCTTGCCATAACCTCCAACTGGTTGCTTTTTTGTTTTCGATTATGTACAGTACTAATAGGGGGCACATGTATTAATTCTCATCCTGTAATGAGCTTGCAGACATATCAAAATTCTGCAAGGATTCAATGATCATTGGTTTGTATAATAGGGTGCAAAGTGTATGTAAATGACCATGCTTCGTCCTCCCCAATCTATACTCTGGTCACCTCATATCACAGATAGAAGCAGATTCGCTCAGAGTAACTGTAGAACTACGATAAAGGTGTGATTGTTTACTTGTAGCAATTTGAGTTATATCTCAGTATAAATTCACATAGCCTTTGGTTCTGTGTTTTAAAGCAAATTGTCATTGTAAGTCGTATTTTTTCATTCAGATTTGAAACCTGATGATTCTACCACAAGTTCTAATTGGAAAACAAACAAAACTAGGATGAGCCAAGGGTAAAATACGGAATCTGGCCATGTAAAGGTGAGTTAATCCAATTAAAGATCTCGTTCTACTTGAACTTTTTATATGTTTTTCTACTAGGAAAATATTGAACTATACCAAAATATTTGTGTTGAGTTTTTTCTCTTCTGTTCTAGCTCTCTTTTATTTACTAATTGGACAATAAAAATAACAAGAATCCATCATCACCGTGACAAAGAGGATTTCAGGAAAGAATTGGAGGTTTGGGGTCATGTTCATGCATTGGATTTGGGTTCCTTGGATTCTTGTTCGTGAAAGTTGAAACTACGGAGTCTGGCCAAGTAAAGTTAATCAAATTAAAGATCTCGTTATGCTTGATATTATGTTTCAACTTTCAAAGAATAAGCTATGCTTTTAACTCAGAAAATACAGAACAATACCAAAATATATGTGTTGAGTTTTTTTATTCCTTTGTTCTAGCTCTTGTTTTATTTATTGATTGTAATATATCGACAATAAAGATAATAGGAATCACAACATCACTGCTAGGAAAAGGATTCCAGGAAGGAATTGGAGGTCTAGGGTCTTGTTCGTTTATTGGATTTGGATAGGAGACGATAAGGGATTGTCACAGTCTCTCATGAAAATCAAACTTCTCCTTTCTCTCATTTGCAATTGTCAGGGAAATAAATAAATAAAAATCCATAAATTTTCACCCGTAGAATAAATTATTTTCAAAAACAGGAAAATAAAGAAAAATGCAAATAGATTTGGAAGAATTCTTCCAATTCAATTCATAAACTAATAATCAGATCCATTGTTGGATACATACCCTATCTATGAAATATTTCAGATCTCCTATTTATATAAGTTCTCCATTCAACATCATTCAAAGGTAATCCAAATTTAGGTGTTGAACCGTAAAGACCCAGCTCTTTTGCAACTTTAAGGAACTTGAAATACATCACCAAGAAAAACTCATGTAGCAAGTATCTTCCTCAATGTTGTACACTTCGACAACAAATGCTTCTAAAGGCAAAGTTCATATTGTTTGTCTTTGTATATTATGCAACAAGTTTCATGACTTGATATTCGTGCAAGCAACATAGATCATGATTTTTCATTCCACCGATTGGTCATGACATTAAGTTTTTCTCTTCTATTAGTCTGGAAAAGTCTCCATGGAAGTCATCATACCCATGCAAAGGCAATATCCCTAGACTCAATCCCTTATCACTTTACATAAGCGAACAACTAAACCATGGTTTGCCAAATATTCATAACTTGGGTTGTCATGAGACAGATTAATAGTCTCACAATCTCGGAACAATGTATTTTATCCAATCGCTATTACAAGTAAGTAGGTTGGAATGATATAAGAAGAACTATCATTTTTTACAAAGGAGAACTATAAATGCAATCACTTCATTTCTCTTTTTAAAAGAATGGAGACTGGAGAAGGCTTCTTCAGTGAGTTTGCTATTGCTACAAGAGGGGGTAAAATATGGGAGTTTTGGATAGACCAATGAGGAGCCAGAAGCTACGTTCCTCTTTGCAATGCCAATAACTTAGGCCCTATTCTATATAATTATAATGTGCATGAAGGAGCTGTGTGGTATGGAGCGGATGAATAAAGTTTACTTGTCATTAAGCTCGTGGTGGCAGCTTTTAGGGAAAATACCACTATTGGTATCTATAGAATGCATTCTAAATTCCAACTTTCAAACGAGGAACGACAAGCCCCCCCATCCATTATGGGTCTCTTGGAGTGGTGTAGCTTCTCTACGGAAAGATTAGGGCCGGGTAGATGCAGGAAAGATGATTGTCCCAAAAGTGAATTCGTCAACCTGAAAAGAGCATCTTGGCATTGAGCTAGATTCACAAAAGCACCATCTCTCAAAGCAAAAAGTAAGGATCCTCCTATGAAACAAATGAAAAAATACTAATGAGCACACCCAGATGAGAAAGCTGCAGAGTAAGTGAACAAACATGATGTCCAACCCATAAAAATGCCCCGATAGTCTAAAATAGTTGTTAAAATACTTCTTACTCAACTATTTGTGGCGTGATGCTGCTGGGCATGGTCCCTCTCCTTGATGAGTTGTGCTTGGTTCAGAGCCCACAATCTCAGTTTCTCCTTCGGTTCCTCCGCCAAGGGGACAAACAGCCACATATAGCTTCGCCCGCCCTTATCGATTGAACAAATAAAGACAAAAATGGTCTGAGATAGGTCTAAAAATTATCTCTAACACTGCTCTGTCCTGCTGGTCAGAACCATGCCACAACACCCATATCTACTTGGTGTAATAATTAATAACATATCTGCCATGACAAACTGTTAAAGTCTGAATATATTGCTGCTTGTTGCTGCCTTTTTAACCCGCAATTTTCATGAATAGCAAGATAGAATTTTGCAAACTTCGTCCATTGAAATAAACTGCAATTTTCCGCAGAGAAGTTACAATACCACCAGAAACCCATACCAATCGCCATGGATGAATGAATGGATGTCAAATCCCCTCCTCCTGACATCTCTTTGATCTGTGTGGTAGGTGCACATCCGAGGAAAGCTATAGTCGGTGCTGACAGTTAGACGAGACTAACATTAATACTACAGTCGGTGTTGTCGGTGCTGACAGTTACAACCCACTAACATTAATGGAAGTAGTTGTGACTATTAATGCAAGCCCGACAATAAGACTTCAAAGTTGAAGTCCAATAGGATTCAAGATAAAAATGGTTTTAGATTTATTTTAATTTCAATAAAAATTATTTTCCAGACTTTCCTATGTTAAACATTTCCAATCCAAAAAAATTAAAAGTCAACTACAAAACTAATAGTTAGTCAACGACTAACTCATCGCTATAGTCCCAAGCCTTTCGGCAGGGACTAATAACTCATCGCTATAGTCCCAAGCCTTTCGGCAGGGACTAACAAGCCTTTCAGAAGGGACTAATAAGAGAGTATTCACAAACATTTAAATAAAATAAAAAAACACCGTATCTCAAAGTCAGAGTTTCATAAAAACTTACGAACCCAAATCAAACCTTTAACAAAACAAATTACCTGAAAAAATTACTGGTAAATCATCTTGGCTAACCCTAAATTCTCTACGGCGGCAAGACTAACACTACAACTAAATTCATGATTGATTGTATCAGAGTTTGGTAGGGTAAGTGTATTGAATGTAGAAGAATGACTATGTTGTATACAGAGGAATAATTAGAATGAACTGAGCAAGGAGACAGATAACCCAAAGAAAGACTCTCACATTGGACACGAGATACAAGGAACCTCAAGCCCATAAACATTGTACCAGGTTCAGTGGAATGGAGATTCGTATCGCCTCGAGGATAGAAAGGAAAGTGAAAACGTGGACTTTCGTGGTTGGATAAAGGAGTAGGTTAATGCGGGAGTAATTTTCCTCTGGATTTTCAGTTAAAAAATGGGTTTGAATTGGGTCAAATTTTCAGGAATGGTAGCATGGAGTAAAATTTCATTCATTTCAAAACTTTACTCAAGGGGTTTTGCCCCATTTTAAACCAACCCAGATGCTCAGAAAATGGATCAAAGTTATGGCCTTAGCTTGTAACAAAGGAATTCGCATTCTTGAATAATCATAAAATCTAATTGTGCGCATTGATAATGGTAAAGGAATTTTTTTTTGTATGTATTGTATGAAGTTATGGCCTTAGCTTGTAACAAAGGAATTCACATTCTTGAATAATCATAAAGTCTAATTGTGCGCATTGATAATGGTAAAGGAATTTTTTTTTGTATGTATTGTACGTATGTTACATATTTAAAGTTTCCTATTGAATTTTAATGTCATTCTCCTTATAAAATTTATCAAACTTTGCAGAACAAAAATCACCACTATTATCACTCCTCTACACCTTAATTTTTCTAGTACTATTCTAATTTTTCTAAATAGTTTTAAACTCTTTAAACCAAATAAAAATATTAGATTTAGTTCTAAGAAAATATATCCAAATCCTTCTAAAATAATCATTAATGAATGACATATAATACAAACATATAAGTAGAAGGAACTTTAACTTCACTAAATACACCAAAACAAATTAAGACCAACAACCTCCAGGATTTGTGAGAACTAGAATACAATTAAACACTATTCTATTTTCCATATACAATGCTAAAAAAAAATGAATTCAAAAGGGCAATCATTCAATCCATCTAGACTATTTTTTCTTTTTCAAGGCCAATAGGCCATTCTCACCTATATGACCTAGACATTGGTTCTATAACATTGTCTTCTATGCATGTAACATGGTTTCTTAATCAAAAAATTGTTTAGGTACATAGAAAACATGACCATCAAAAGTAAATATAGGTTATGACTATGAAGGTATAGATCATATAGATCTCTTCAGTGTAGAATTGAAAAATTATTACACTAATTGTGTGGATTTCACTTTTATGAACTTGTGCTCATCCTCATCAATCTATTATTTATATATATACAAAT
Source organism: Picea engelmannii (assembly GCA_009831015.1). NCBI lineage: Eukaryota > Viridiplantae > Streptophyta > Pinopsida > Pinales > Pinaceae > Picea > Picea engelmannii. The sequence continues at coordinate 99,088 of ML805305.1, forward strand.
CTATTTATAAATCTCATGATTCATAATAATAATAATAATAATATTATATATATATATATATATATATATATATATATATATATATCCAAATTATTTTCTCTTTCATATTTTTACTTACAATTTTAATCTTCTATTCCGACTGCATGAATGCTCACCTTTGTTAAGAGGTATCCTTAGATCACAAGAAGGAAGAATTTCAAAAGNAAAAAAAAACTATATATCTTTCTTTAATGTCACTACTTGTCATGTATACTATATATATTGTCAAAAATAATTTTCACTCTTTCATATTTTAGGTAGAACCTTATTCTTCTAATTCAATTTCATGAATGCTTACCTTTTAAAAGTAACAAGTAAACCTTCGAACACCCTTTCCATCATACTGCACTCTAAGAACAAAATATTTTGCGCATTCTATTGGAACAAGAAGTATCCTAGTGCCACAAGAAGGAATAATTTCCAAACGATTAGTTTACATATCCAAATTTTAGCATTTCATTTAGAAATGGGAATCACTCTCTTTCTTCCGATGGGAAGTTTTGAGGATCTTGTCATACAACCTCACAAAGGGGTAGAATAACAAAGTGAATGGATGTTCATTATTTTCTATTAGGATCTCTACATTGGCAATGGTGGGTCATATAAATTTCTTAGGCCATATAAATTCCTTCATATGATGAAGCATATTCAAAATTGGAGGTGTATGTTGAATCCGAGTAGCATCCTTCCTGAAGTAGATGAACTTCTTCTCTTTTAACAAAAGGATGATGCGGACATTGATTTGTATTATGATCATTTTCCCCACATCTATTACAATGAGTTATGTGTATTAATTGTCATTATGTTTCAGTGCTATCCTTTTGTTTAGACACCTTTCCTTTGGAATTTCTTGATTCTTTTCCATTCGGGCATGAGCTTGCAATGTGTCGAGGTTTTCCACATAGCCAGCATTGGACTTTTTTCCTTGCCTGAGCAGAATGTGTTTTTAGCTTGATATCTTCTGGACTAAAGTAATGAGTCTCTTGCTTATACTTGGATTTTTTGGTTGGCTTCCATCTATCTCTTATCGTCCTTATATTGTGTTGATATTTGTTTTCCTTTTTTTTGCGTCTGATAGGGTCAATCAAATATGGTCCATGCTTTTCACATATGGATTTACTATCTGGTAAATGAGACAATTTCTGGATAGAATTGTGGACTTTCATATTTGTACATAATCCTATCAAAGCTTTGGTGATGAGTGAATAAATTTCACCTCAAGTATACATTTCATAAGGAAATTTAAAGACTTCCTGCATTTTAAGATATTCAACAAATTTGCTAGCGATGGCGGCAAGTTATACTTGTTTCCATAAGAGATTTTGGCTATCTTTTACTTCATATATTCTTTGAGTCCTTTCTCTATGAAAATCTTCGTACTCAGACATCTTTCTACATTTAATGCTCATTAGGATTAGTTCGTGTTTATTAACAAGTTCTTCTTCTGTTCCACACCAGTGTTCTAAGATTAGTGTGGTAAGGGACCCAATCATATTACTTTGTGGAGTCCCATTAAGGTGATAAACTACATTTCCCTGTTCATCTCTACGTACTTTTGCTTCCATTTTTTCTATCATGGCTCGGGATGAAATAATTTCCCACCATTTTCTTAGAGTTCCCGTAAAACATTGAATCAAAGATTTTCATGCTTCTATCTCATTTTTACCTTTCATACACATTTCTCTGTAAGAAACATACATTATATCAAGCAAGTATCAAATCTGGCCAACTGACAGACCATCTATATTCCATTCGAGAGACCAATCTTCGCCAAATGATTGGGTATCAGGAAATTTTCATTTCAGGTGTGGGTGGTCTGTTAATATGATGAGGAATATCTTCATATGAAGGTCGTTGGATAGATATTAAGCACAAATTGGGATTTGCAGAGGAAGAAGGGTCAAGATCTTCTTTTGGGAAATGAGCTAGAAATTTCCTCTGAGTTGTTTTTTCTTCTGGAATAAATATAGGAGAAATAATGGATATTGGGGAATGAGGAAGAATGAAAGATTGAGGAATTGGTTGATCAGGATGAGCATCTTTCTTCTGTATTTCTAAGAGAGTCTTTCCTACAACCGAAAATTCTTCTCCTAATCCTTCCATTAATTCTTCATGTTTTTTTCAGTAGAATCAGTTGTTTCTTGTTTCACTAATTCTTGAGTCTTTTCAACACAATTAGTGATGTATGTAACTCTACTATTTAACTGATTTATGGACTGGACTATTGTGTTTGTGGAGACCTATAAATCTCTGAGATGTCCTTTTCTGGCATAATCATTTGTCACAAAAGTGTGTGTAGCCATTCCTCTGAGGGTTGTACTAGTCTAGTTTACTTGCTTGGACACAGATTGTACCTTTTTTTTCTAAACTAGATAATTGGGTAGTTTCATCTACTAACATTAGAGGTACATCTCTGGCTTGTTTATTACCATCTTCCAGGATAATACCTTTGAAGGGTGGAAAGATATATGTGGATTCAGCTAATTTTCCTTCTAGACTCTTCCACTCATGTCTGGAAGAACTCTCTTGGATCTTTTCTTGCTTAAATATTTGGACTGTAGGATTTTGCATCTTTCTCTTCCAGTCATAAAAAGAGATCCAGAGATTGTTTTCAGAAATAAATGTCTGCCATTCGTGGGATAGAAGATGTTTTTTTATTTATTGGGAATGGAGAGGTTAAACTCATTAGACTCTGGATGAGTAAAAAGATCCCAATTAAGCATTTTCTTTATCCATGCTTCTTCAATGGTGTTTTTTGGACACCCCAACATTATAGAATGAAATTTATGGATTTCATGACTAGTTGGCCTTTTGAAGTTTGGAGGTAAGGGGTTATTAAATCGACTATCTAGAATAACCTTAATGTATTGTTCAATGTACCGCATCATTATAGAATGAAATTTATGGATTTCATCACTAGTTGGACTTTTGAAGTTTGGAGATAAGGGGTTATTAAATCGACTATCTAGAATAACCTTATCGTATTGTTCAATGTATCCTAGGCCATATTTGTGAGAGCTAGGTGGTCGCATTCCTCTATAGACATCCTGAAGTCTAGGATATAATGTCTCAATGGAGGACATATGATGAATCATGAGACATGTTATTGGATCAGAATGCTTGGAATTTGAAAAGAAATCCCACCATGTTTTACTCTCATAAAAAAGGGAAGACATGGAATCCAGACAATACTCTAAAATCAGTCTGCAGCATTCAGAACGATGTTAAAAGATATAGAATGATCCATAGAGAGAGATAGAAGTCTGAAAATACCCGGTAAATAGATGATGTTTGGCTTTGATACCAATTTTGTGCCGCAACACCACAGAGGCTTCCTCCAATGGAGAATAAGAAGACTTTGATGGTGACGTTTTAATTCGGATGTCTAAGTGATATGCAAGCATGTGTATATATATATATATATATATATATATATATATATATATAAAGAAGTGTTTTGGAGTCTCGTGGAGCTTTCAAATGGCCCATCGCCATGAGAAGCTCAATCCATAGCTTGAACTGAGTTCACCCACCATTCAAGTGGCTTCTCTCCAGTTGCTATGATAATTCCAACATTTTGTACAGTTTGTAGCTATGGTGGAGGTGGAGACTGTTTTGTGGGTAGGATTCTTCTTGGAACAGGATTGTTGTTATTTCCTTGAGATGTGACGATTTGTTTATCAACTAGAGTAGTTGTGAAATTTGCACACTCTCCCAACTCATCCACGGCCATAATCACACTTTCTTGCCTCGCTACAGTCTCCGTGAGAAGGCATGCAACTGTTGCAATACGAGAGGTGTCCATGAAGGCCACGCCCTATATTGTTTGGTACTTTTTCTCTTTTTCACTTGTTTTAGTAGAATCATCCATCGTTATAGGAATATCTTCATGAGGGAAGATATTTATTTTTCTTAAGATAATTGGTTTGATTCTTTCTTCAACCGTCCGATCCTCTACCTTATTCATTCTCAAAACTAGTGGACTTTTATCTTGAGAAGTTTGGGTAACTTTGAAGTTCACAATTTCGTGTTCTGGGGTTTCTTCCACGGTCTCCGACATTTTAGTGTCCATAAACAACTCTGGTTCATAAATAAAACAAATATGTAATTCATCCACTATTTTTTTCAAGCGACCGGTCATGAGATCAATTCCAGTGCTTTGGGTCATGGTTTTGATGTTGTGCACTAGTTCCAGTATAACCTTGGAGGATTCGGCTACTATGTTCTTGCATGGTTCCTTTAGGTGCCTTTAGGGGAATTTGCTCTTTAAAGATAGGAATACCTTTGACCATGGAGTTCTTCTGAAGAAGACTTAGACTCTTAAATGGTAGATGTCCAAATCTTGTATGCTAAACCATAGCTTCATTCAGGGTGGATGCACTCTGTGCATATGGTTGAATCAGATTTGCAGTTCTGAGGGTAAGGAGAAACATCCTATTTGGAGTCATATGGATTTCAGAAATCAATTTTCTACTGGGGATTTTGTCATATATATTGCAAGATGCTCCCTCAAAAAGTACCTTATATCCATGTTCAATGAGTTGTCCTACACTTAGCAAATTATGTTTCAGATCTAGAAAATGATAGACATTGTTTATGTCTTTCTTGACATTTTGTTTAGTAAGAATAGGAACAGTTCCTTTTCCTTGAACTTTGACTAAGTAATCATTTCCAAGTGTAATATCAGATGAGATTGAAGAATCAATGCATGAAAGTAAATATTTATTACCTGTCATGTGATTGCTGCATCCACTGTCCAACAACCAGAGATCTTTAGGTTGTTCTTCAGTCTTGTGGCATGAGAGAAACATACCTCTTGAGGTTTCTCCCATGTGATTTGACACATGTGCTCTGCCTGAGAGATGATCTGCTTGCTTCTTCCTGCATTCAGATTCATAGTGCCCATACTTTTTGCAGTAATAGCATTGTATACTTGACTTCTCATTTGATCTTCTCCCTCTGCCTCTTTGAGGCTGGAAATTTTGATGTTGATTTTGTTGTTGTTGTTTTTGACCTTCAAAATTTTGATTCGGATATTGTTGTCTATTGCCTCCACTGGAGTGAGGGTTACTGTGATTTCTCCCTCTTCCTTGGTGACCTCTGATTCTTCCTCTGCCTCTCCCTCTACTGAAGGAGAATTGAGTTTTGAAAGCATTGGACCAATTAATCTATGAGATGCAGTCTGGTCTCATGTGTCACCAGAGAACCAATTAATTCATCTATTGAAAAACTTAACAGATCCTTGGATTCAAGGATTGATATAACAACCATTTTGAATTTCTTTGGTAAACTTCTAAGAATTTTCTCAACAATGCGTTGATCAGTGATGGTTTCACCAATCAATCTGATTTGGTTCACGATGCCCATGACTCTGGTCATGAACTGATCCACATTTTCAAACTTTGTCATCCTTAGAGTCTCGAATTGCATCCTCAAGGTCTGTAGTTTAACTGTTTTGACCTTGTCATTTCCTTGGTAGGAAGATTTAAGGATGTCCCAGGCCTGTTTTGAAGTACGAGCGCCTGTGATTTTTGAGAAAATTGAATCATCCACAAAATTTTGAATCCAAAATTTTGCTTTGTTTTCTTTGTTCCTCTATGTTGCCTGAGCAATTCGTTGTGGATTGGTCATAGCAGAAAGGTTTGCTGGATATGGTTCCACATATCCAAGATCCACTGGATCCCAACATTCTTGTGCTTGCAAGAAGGATCTCATTCGAAGAGACCAGAACTCATAGTTCTTTCCAAGAAGAATCGGACCCTGAGTTGGTCCTAAATTGCTAGACGATGCCATATATATATTTTTATTTTTAAAAAAATGAACAAAACAGAAACAAAGTTCTTACTTACCTGTCTCCTGCGTATAATTTGCAATGAATTCAGAACTCTGCGTTCAAGATTTCGCAACTTTTGGGCTTCGCGATTCTGACGTTGAGACTTCATTATACGAGTCCTCCGATCGTCGAAACACCAATTTGCCGATGGTCGAAGAGAGATTATCGGCCTTGAATTTGGCCTTAGTCACCATGCAATGTGACCATGCGCCTTGATGTTAAAGCGCTACGGGCTTTTCCAGTTCTCTATCTTTCAAATTGCCAAAATGCGAAATATGCCTTTGGACAATTCAACGGTCCAGATCTTACTGTGATCTAACGGTCCAGATCCTATCTGGATTTCACAATTCGTTATTTCGCAACTTTATAACTCTTGTCCCAGAGTTTTTTGAAACCATGAACTCCGAAATGTCAATTTGCCGAAATGGCGTTAACTTCAGTTAGCCCCTTGGGCTATACCTCTGGTCCACATGACCTCTCCTGATATGACTGCGGTCCCTTTCGGGGTTTCGCGACTCAAACGCATGACCACTTGGTCTCTCGACTCCCGAAAAGCCGATTCCCGAAATGTCGATTGCGCTTTCCTTTCGAGACTTTCCCCGAAGGCCTAGATAGTTGCCACGCGTTCCCTTACGATGGATAGTCCTCATCGTTTCGCAATTTCGCGACTTGCGACATGCGATGACAGAAATCCTCTGTCAACTTGAAACCCTGGTAGTTGATATGCCGATGGTTTCCTCGATGTTCACCATGTGTCCGAAAAAATGGATGACTGTGATCTTTTCGAGATTTTGCGATTTGCGATGTCGATATTTCAAGTATCGAGGTTTTGGAGAGAAGTCTCCTTCGCTCGAACAACTCCTGATCCCCGATTTTGTGATGGGATAAGATCGATGGCTCACGATCTATCTCGATCCAACGGTCTAGAATGACTTGTGATTTCGCGATTCGCGAATTCTCACGACAGTCTTCTGACCTTTACATCTTGCGAGTCAGCGAAATGCCGAGATCTCACCACATGTCTCTTGATGGACGATCCAGATGATTTCGGGATTTCGAGACTTCACAAGTCGAAATTTCTCCTGTGCACTCCAGAGGACTAAACCTCATGCACTTTCTCACGGATCCAACGACTGTCGATCCTTTGCGCAAGATCTTACGGCTGAAATTCTTTCGTCTTTTCCACGCTCTCTTCATCCCTTCTAAACTAGTTTCTCGGTCTAGATCCGTTTGCAGGATGAATCTTACGGCCGCGACAGTTGTTCTTTGCACATTAGACGCGATATTTGATGCATTTGAAGGAATCTTCTCCTGCAGAAGAAAAATTTGTGAACCTTTCAAAGATTTGAAAGAATTTCACAAGTTCTTTGTTCTCTGTTGCAATCTTTGACTGATTTGAGTGATTTCTGAGATTCTTTAAATGATGTTGCCTTCTGCAACAATCTTTCACAAATTTGAACAAATTCTGTGAAATCTCCAACGTTTCTGCCTTCTGAAGCTCTTCTTCATGAATTCTTTGATGATTCTTGAAAATTACAAGAATCTTTACTGTTTCTTCCTTCTCAGTCTCTGCATCCTTCTCGTGTTTCTGCTCCTAGAAACTTTTGAGCATAGTGCGCTCTGTGACCTCGCATGAGCTTCTTACGCTGACCTTTTGAGAGTATGAGTAGATAGCTTCCTCGTGGAAGTTTCTTGCGAGAATCTTTCAAGAGTATGACGGACAGCTCTCCAAGCCTTGTGAAAAGTCTGTGTCGAATTGCTCTCAAGATCCGTGTAAGCTCTGTGTTGTTTGAGGATCATGTTGCTCTCCAGCCTGTGTGAAGAGGCTTACTACTGTAGCTCTGATACCATGATAAATTGTGAAGCAAGAAATGTAGAGAGAAAAGAATAGAATAGAAAACAGTATATTAGAATATATGAAGAAGAGTACAATGAGAAGAGTTAATAAAGAAGTAAGTATTATGAAAAGGGAAATAGCTAAGCTAAATAGGCTCAAGCAAATCAAGAATAGAAAGTACAGTTGGCTAGGAAAGCTAGTAGTGTATAGTCAGCCTATTGAGGTTACATTATATTTAACAAGAAATACGGTGCCTAGAATCAAGTGATTTATGAACACTAGTTGGGTTGTGTTTGAGTATGGAAAATATAAAAGAAGGAAATATTTATGAATCAAGTATACCTGAATCTCAGAGTTCAAGCACCCATTCATAGCTTCTATGAAATATGCTCAATTACGCATTGTAGCTCCAATTTTGACGTACTGCTCCTAAGGATATCTGAACCCAAATTGCCCGTGTGTTGGTCCCCATACAACAAAGTTCTCCTTCCAGAGAGATATGAGAACATTAGGATAAAAAGGGTATCCATTGTAATGGGATAGGTGTATAAACTTAAATTTAAGCAACAAATGATGAGTTGTATGAAGTGAAATGGCTAACGATATGCTATGAAATATTTGGAAATTAGCGTAGGAATCTATAGTACATACCAACGATTCTTCGTTAGCCGTTGAATTTAACACACATTTGTAGCCCCAGAGAGACATTGCCCCTATCACTGTCCTTATCTGAAGATTCCTTGAAATATTCTGTCACCTATCCTACAACGAAACAAAAATGAATTTTCGACATAAGAAGAAGTGTGAAACGAAATCCGTATTGCCAACAACTGAACAAAATCGAATTTTCGGCGTAAGCAAAAGTGTGGAGAGGAATACCAATATATGAAAGAAAGATAGGATATGCCATTGGAGTAACATATTACCATGATTCTGTGCCACAGAACACTAGGTAATATTAGGGAAGAGTGTTGTTTAGTTGTTTTACAAAATGTTTTTTTTCGCCTAAATTTGGTGATATAAATTTACACGAATCACTGTTTTTTGTTGTTCAAAATTTAATTTTAAATGAATAAATGGATTCAACATGTTGAAAAACTCCTTAGACACTCAAATTATATATCTTTTGAAAATATCTTCATTTCGTATAACGTTTAGCTTACGGCATTAGCGAAGGGGCATTGAAAGCTAAATGTTAAAACGGGGACTTGGTAAGACTTAGACACATCGACATTAGCAAAGATAAATGATAGAACTCGACTTCTAAGTGTTGTAGTTAGGGAACTTATTGGATATTTTCTTACCTTCAAGAGATCCCGCAAGCTCTTCCAAGTTGTGTATAGTCAATTTATGAAGGTCTTCTCCAGCCCAAATAGGACAGACGAGTAAATTAATCAGTATGTAGAGTATGCATCTGATGATTATCATGGCTAGTCGTTGATATACACATTCAAATAAGTTGTCAACATGATATCTAGAGATGGCAATGAAACTGAAGGTTGGAATGAAGATCAGAACTCCATAATCGTATATGGCTTTGATTTTGGGGAAAAGCCATGAAAATGTTGATGTTGTACTTGCAATTACACAATACTAACTTGATTAATGTATGAATTTAAGTAAATTATATAAGATTAGAACATTTTTTATTTGTGTCCACTGGAGACCGTGTAGGATGTAAAACGTTCACTTTACACACTTAACAAAAACACCCCGGCGCCTAGTATAATTGGTTTGGCTCTATGTCCAACATGACTTGCAACGTAGTTTATCCCTACAACCAATAGTACCCCAACAATGTTTCTGATCTAGATGGATATCGGTGGCCACCCACCTTTTCCAACTGGCTCAAAACAGTTTTCTGACAATTTTGGCAATTTACTATTTTTAAAAGTTTTAACTTCCGAGACCATTTTGAGGGCCTAAATGAAGGTTATTAGGGATTGAGTTCCTCAATGATATCCAAAGGCATGAATAATCCCCCAAAATGAATCTCCTCGAACATACCTTTCCAACTGGCTATCACACGCCTAAAACAAAAATCGTATGCAAAATTTACGACCGCGGGAAGTTGATGTACTAACTTACCCAAACGGGGCCCACATGACTTTTGGCGCTTCATCTCCTAGGGTTAGGTTTTTGGATATCTAGGGTTTTTTGCATTCTGGTTTATTGTAAAAATGCCTTCAGAGACTCATTGTAATCTTCTTCTTGCGAATGCATGCAACTGTCACATCTCTTCTCAGAGATAATCCGCCACCATTCTAGCAAGCTTGTTTCCGCTGCATTTTACAGTTTCAGCTTATTTCATTATTGAATAGAAAACTAGTTTTACTATATCTCTTTTATTTTGTGTTAAGTGAATTTTAATAATCTATATTCATTTTGTTCTTCTCATAAAACTTGGATCAGTGGTATCATAGCGATCTGCTCCTTGTCGTCTTAATGCATGTCCCCAACAAGGTCGGAGTACAAAGAGTTGGGTCTCGAGCTTGTTTCTCTTGAGGACAGAAGCTCTCACACGCCCAAGAAACCTCTCATGGAAGGAGAAAAGAAATATGACGGGACATGAGATCTTTTCAAACTATTGATTGAGGAAGCCCTCACGCAACAGAGGAACGAGATCATGGATAGTTTTGCACAAATCCTTCGACGACTACCAACATGCGACACATCTTCTTCGAACGGAGGCGTCGCCCCCTTCAAGGTACAAATAAATTTCAATATTCAAATATTTGAAGGTCAGATAGACAAAAATGTTGTAGACAAGTGGTTGAATCTACTAGAAGGGTGTTTTTATGTCCATAACTTTTCGAATAGAGAAAAGATTACTTTTGCGCTCCTCAAAGATGTTCCCCATGTCAAAGATTGGTGGGAAACTTTCTGTGAGAAAAAGGAAATAGAGGAAACCTTATTATTTTCAGTCAGGGCCACCTATGAATCCTTCAGGGATGTTATTAAGGAACAATACTACCCTGTCGAAAGTTATGATGACCTGTATACCAAATGGACCACACTGCGGCAAAAAAGAGACTAAACAGTGCCCGATTTCACAAATATATTCCATACCTTGCGCACCAAGCTGGGTATCAAATATTCAGAGTGACATCTAGTGCTCAAGTATCGTGGTGCTCTGCAAAGATACATCTAGACCGAAATCGAATTTCTGGACATCCCATTCGTGGGTGGAGCCGACCGATATGTCATCAAAATCAAGCAGAAGCTCAAACAAAAGGCGTGGCAATTTGGGCCTGGGAACCCCTCACAACAAAAGTTGAGAAACGGTAACCCCAACCCACAGAACAAAGGACAGAGAAAAGATGGACAGTAGCAGGACAACTAGTCCAAGCCGCAAGCAAAGAAGGACACTGGAAAGACAAAGAAAGATATCGGGAAGTGGTGTGACTTGCATAAGAGCCCTTGGCATAACACTCCTGACTGCCACTTAAAGAAGTCATTGGTAGCCGAAGTGGAAGCCTTCAAATTAGATGCAGACTCTGACTCTGAGCCAGAACCAGAAAGGGGAAGACAGATCATTGACGCGGAACCTAGTGCCACCATTGCTACCACCAAGCTCCAGCCTGGTCAACCAGATGAGCTAGAAGAAAGAGAGTGCCTCTTCCATTCACAGATGTGGGTAAAAGGCACCCCACTGCACTTCATCATTGATAGCGGTAGCCAGAAGAACCTCATCTCAGCAGATTTCGTCAAGCAGCTCGCCCTGCCAACAACGCCGCACCCACAACCCTACACCATTGGATGGCTCAACCAAGGAAGCAATCTCCACGTCAACCAATAGTGTCGAGTGTCGTATGACATCAAGCCCTTCAAAGACAAGGTATTATGTGATGTTTCTCCTCTCGAAGTTTGTGATGTACTTTTGGGGAAACCTTATTTATGGAAACGTCATGTTGTATATGAGTCTAGGCCTCGTAGTGTTATTATTACTTTGAACATGAAATTATACAGGATACTTGAGGTAGTCCCACCTAGTGTTATTTCCTTGATCTATGCTAAGCAATGTAGGAAGGTCATCTCTCAGACGGAGAAGTTTGTCTTCTTCATGATTCTCTCTCAAAATAAGAGAAAGATCAAAGCCACATCCAGGGCCTCTGCGGGTGACCTCTCCACACAACAAAAGCAAGTAGATAAGTTCATGAAAGAATACTCTAATATATTTTCCTCACCTACAGGCGTACCTCTGCACTGCCAGGTCAAGCACCCCATCGATCTGACCACCCAGACAGATGGCCAAATCGAGTTTGTAAACCGAATGATTGTGCATATTCTTCGCATGTATAATTCAAAGAACCCTCGCACATGGGATGAGAGCCTTCCCTATGTCCAGCATATCTACAACCGAGCTCAACCGACCATAGCCCCTTCTAGGTGGGGTTGGGATTCCAACCATTGGGTCCCATAGATGTTGCACTTCCCCTTGCGGTCACCTCGACCGACTCATATCTTACTCCAACTGAAGCTAACAAAGCCACCCGGTTCATTGAGTGGATCCACCACATCCGCCAACATGTTCAATATATCCTACATAAGTCCAGTGACAAGTACGAACAATTCCATGATCAACATCGGGTGCCACATAAGTTTCAGGTGGGCGACAAAGTTTGGTTGCACTTGCAGAAAGAATGCCTTACAAGACCGCATCGGAATCTTCGCCCACTCCATTATGAGACATACACTATCACCAAGGTCATGGGGGACAACGCTTTTGAGCTCAACATTCCTCCCTTCCTTCCCCTGCACCCAGTGTTCAACATGGATCTCCTTCATCCTTATTTCCCACCATTATTAGACACCTCAAAAGTAGCAGAACAAATGACACCAATAGAGCTCAACCCTGACTGCATACAACAGGCATCAAATGACCAAATTGTGGACACACAGATCAAGAGTAGTCAACAACAAACGATCCATCTTTATCGAGTCATCAAAGTAGGGCAACTCCTGCACCAAGGCAAGTGGCTCACCCGAGGCCAAATTCAGCAGAAATTTCCTCATCTAATGGGGGACCTCAATGCAATGGAGACGATTTCTTCCTAAGGAGTGACAATTTATCCATATGGATATCGGTGGCTAGCCACCTTTTCCAACTGCCTCAAAACATTTTTCTGACAATTTTGGCAATTTACTATTTTTATCTGTTTTAACTTTTGGTGCCATTTTGAGGGCCTAAATGAAGGTTTTTAGGGATCGATTGCATGAATGGTATGAAAAATAATTACTGCACCCTCAAAATGAATCTCCTCGACGATAACTTTCCAACGGGCTATCACACGCCTAAAATAGAGATCATATGCAAAAGTTACGACCCCGGGAAGTTGATGTACCAACTTACCCAAACGGGGCCCACATGACTTTTGGCGCTTCATCTCCTAGGGTTAGGTTTTTGGATATATAGGCTTTTTGACATTCTGGTTTATTGTAAAAATTCCTTCAGAGCCTCGTTGTAATCTTCTTCTTGTGAATTTGTGCAGTCGTCACATCTCTTCTCAGAGATAAGTCGCCACCATTCCAGCGAGCTTGTTTCCGTTGCATATTACAATTTCAGCTTATTTCATTATTGAATACAAAACCAGTTTTATTGTATCTCTGTTATTTTGTGTTAAGCACCTGTTAATAATATGTATTCATTTTGTTCTTCTCATAAAATATGGATCATTGGTATTAGAGATGACTACTCCTTGTCGTCTTAATGCATGTCCCCAACGAAGTCGGAGTACAAAGAGTTGGGTCTTGAGCTTGTTTCTCTTGAGGACAGAAGCTCTCGTACACCCAAGCGACCTCTCATGGTAGGAGAAAATAAATATGACGGGACATGAGATCCTTTCAAACTGTTGATTGAGGAAGCCCTCATGCAATAGAGGAACGAGATGATGGATAGTTTCATGCAAATCCTTCGATGGCTACCAACAGGCGATGCATCTTCTTCGAACGGAGGCGCCACCCCCTTCAAGGTACAAATAAACTTTGATATTCCTATATTTTAAGGTCATATAGACGCACATGTTGTAGACAAGTGGTTGAATCTACTAGAAGGGTATTTTTTGGTCCATAACTTTTCGAATAAAGAAAAGATTACTTTTGCGCTCCTCAAAGTCGTTCCCCATGTCAAAGATTGGTGGGAAACTTTCTGTGAGCAAAAGGAAACAAAGGAAACCTCATTATTTTCAATCACGACCACATAGGAATCCTTCAAGGATGTTATTAAGGAACAATACTACCCTGTCGGAAGTTATGATGACCTGTATACCAAATGGACCACACTACGACAAGAAAGAGACCAAGCAGTGCCTGATTTCACAAATATCTTCCATACCTTGCACACCAAGCTGGGTATCAAAGATTCAGAGTGACATCTAGTGCTCAAGTATCTGGGTTCTCTGCATAGATACATCCAGACTAAAATGGAATTTCTACACATCTCATCCTTGGGTTCAACCTACCGATATGCTGTCAAAATCGAGCAGAAGCTCAAACAAAAGACGTGGCAATTTGGGCCTGGGAATCCCTCACAACAAAATCTGGGAAAGGGTGGCCCCAACCGATAGAATAAAGGACAAAGAAAATATGGAGAGTATCAGGACAATGAGTCCAAGATGAAAGAAAAGAAGAACACTGGAAAGACAAATAAAGATAAAGGGAAGTGGTGTGACTTCCATAAGAGTCATTGGCATAACACTGTTGACTGCTGCTCAAAGCAGTCGTTGGTGGCCGAAGTGAAAGCCTCTGAATCAGATGCAGATTCTGAATCTGAGCCAGATCCAAAAAGGGGAAGATGGATCATTGACGCAGAACCCAGTGCCATAGTTTCTACCACCAAGCTCCAACCTGGTGAACCAGATGAGTCAGAAGAAGGAGAGCGACTCTTCCATTCACAGATGTGGGTAAAAGGCACATCGCTACACTTCATCGTTGATAGCAGTAGCTAGAAGAACCTCATCTCAGCAGAGGTCATCAAGTGGCTCACTCTGCCAACAATGCCACACCCAAAACCCTACGCCATTTGATGGCTCTGCCAAGGAAGCGATCTCTAAGTCAACCAACAGTGTCGACTATCGTACGGCATCAAGCCCTTCAAATATGAGGTATTATGTGATGTTGTTCCTCTCGAAGTTTGTGATGTTCTTTTGGGCCAACCTTATTTATGAAAATGTCATGTTGTATATGAATCTAGGCCTCGTAGTGTTACTATTACTTTGAACAGGAAATTATACAGGATACCCGAGGCAGTCCCACCTAGTGCTATTTCCTTTATCTCTGCTAAGAAATGTAGGTAGGTCATCTCTCAAACGGGGAAGTTGTCTTCTTCATGATTCGCTCTCAGAATAAGAGAAATATCACAGCCACATCTAGGGTCTCTGCGGTCGACCTCTCCACACAGCAGAAGTAAGTAGATAAGGTCATGGAAGAATACTCGAATATCTTCTCCTCACCTATAGGGGTACCTCTGCACTGTCAGGTCAAGCACCCCATCAATCTAACCCTCAGTGCACTGATTCCCAATGGGCCAGTCTATCGCCGCTCTTTGTTAGAGAATGAGGAGATCAAGTGACAGATCCAAGAACTACTCCACAAGGGGCACATCCATCCCATCTCATTACCTTGAAGGAGCCCAATCGTGCTGGTAAAAAAGAAAGATGGAACCTAGTGACTCTGTATTGATTACCGAGCTCTGAATAAAATCAAATTTAGAAATTGGTACCCGATTCCCCGAATCGAAGACCTCCTTGGTCAACTCAGGAGGGCCAAATACTTCAGTAAGATTGATCTTAAGTCTGGCTACCACCAAGTCCCGATAGAACAGTCAGATGTATGGAATACCACCTTCAAATCAAAGGAAGACCTTTTTGAATGGTTGGTCATGCCCTTTTGTTTGACAAATGCTTTAGCCAATTTCATGAGGATGATGGATGATATCCTACGACCATTCACCAATACTTTTGTATTGGTGTATTTGGATGACATTCTAATTTACAACAAGACTTGGGTTGAACACTTGCATCATATTCAATAGGTTCTGCACACCCTGTGACAGCACAAGTTATACGCCAACTTGGAAAAATACTCCTTCGGCATTGATAGGGTCCATTACCTGGGATAAATCATTGATCGACATGGCGTACATGTGGATCCAGCCAAGATCCAAGTCAGCTGTGACTAGCCAGCCCCAAAAACACTCACTGAGCTTCGGATCTTCTTGGGCCTTGCCAATTTCTACCACAGGTTCATGTTGGGATTCTCCCATATTGCATGGGCCCTCAGCCAAATAAACAGGGGTGGTGGTAAGGGAAAATTTGCGTGGTGTCGGTCCCAACAACAAGCATTCGATGATTTGAAGTAGCGCTTGTGCTCAGCCCTGGTACTTTCACTTCCAGACCTGCAACATCCTTTTGAAATTGAGACAGATGCTTGAGACTATGTTGTGGGCATCGTTCTCACTTAGCACGACCACCCTGTGACCTATCATAGTGAGACACTGTTAGATACTGTCTGCGAGTACCCTACTTACAACAAGGAAATGTACTCCATTGTACAAGCCTGCTGCCAATGGAGACATTACACTCTTGGGAAGGAGACAGTCATCCACACTGATCATAAGCCACTACAATTCATGCAGACACAGGGAAAATTGCAGAATGACCACCATCAAAAGTGGTCCACATACTTGTAGCAATTCCACCTCAAAATCAAGTATAAAATAGGAACCACCAATCTCGTCATTGATTGCCTTAGCATACGGCCAGTCGCAACACTCACCACAATGCTATACTCTTGCAAGCATGAGACATCTAGATGGCCCCAATTCTATGAGACAGACCCTGAATTTGCCACCACCTACCAAATGTTTGGTGCAAACGCAGTTGTCGATAATTTTCATCTTCAGGATGGGTTGTTTTTTCATCTAGGACATATCTGTGTTCCATCAAGTGAGTGAGTGAAGATGATCTGGGAAGCCCACTACAGTCGGGTGGCAGGACACTTCGACATCGAAAAGACAGTGGCGATGCTACAGAAACACTTCTACTGGCTGAAACTTCGACAGGAGGTCAGCAAGTATATCAGGTCCTACACTGCTTGTGCTATTGCCAAACCGACCACTAAGAAACAGATCAATACACCCCTCTTCCTACTCTTGACAGGCCATGGGAATCCATCTCAATGGAATACATGTCGAGCCTCCCATCCACCAAGTGGGGAAATGAATGTGTTTTTTTGGTTGTTAATCACTTTTCTAAGATGGCGATTTTGGTTGCCTACAAGAAGAGCATCACAACAGAGGCCACTGCCAAGATCTTATTTGAACGAGTCTGGGTACATTTTAGAATCCCACAAACCATTGTCTCAGATCGGTATAGTCGATTTCTCATCACATTCTGGTCGAGCCTCTGGTCATTGTTGTACACCAAGCTCACCAAATCCACGACCTTCCACCCCAAACAGATGGCTAAACCGAGGTTGTAAATCGAATGATTATGCATATCCTTCACATGTATAATTCAAATAACCCTCTCACATGGGATGAGAGCCTTCCCTATGTCCAACATACCTACAATCGAGCCCTGCATAGCTCAACCATCCATAGCCCTTTTCAGGTGGGGTTTGGATTCCAATCATTAGGTCCCATAGATGTTGCACTTCCCCTTGCGGTCACCTTAACCGACTCATCTCCTACTCCAACTAAAGATGAAAAATCCACCCCATTCATTGAGAGGATCCAACACATCCACCAACAAGTTCAATATATCCTACAGAAGTCCAATGACAAGTACAAACAATGCCATGATCAACATCGGGTGCCACTTAAGTTTCAGGTGGGTGAAAAAGTTTGGTTGCACTTGCAGAAAGAATGCCTTATAGGACCCCATCGGAAGCTTTTCCCACTCCATTATGGGCCATACACTATCACCAAGGCCATGGGGGACAATGATTTTGAGCTCAACATTCCTCCCTTCCTTGACCTGCACCTAGTGTTCAACGTGGATCGCATTGCCCTTATTTGCCACCATTATTGGACACCTCACAAGTAGAAGAAAAGATGACACCAAAAGAGCTCAAACATGACTGCATACAACAGGCATCAAATGATCAGATTGTGGGCACACATATCAAGGGCACTCAACAAGAAAGGATCCATCTTTATCAAGTCGTCAAAGCAGGGCAACTCCTGCACCAAGGCAAGTGGCTCACCCGGGGCCAAATTCAGCAGTAATTTGCTCATATGATGGGGGAACTCAATGCAATGGATACCATTTCTTCCTAAGGAGGGAGGATTGATCCATATTGATATTGGTAGCAACCCACCTTTTCAAACTAGCTCAAAATAGTTTTCTGACAATTTTGGCAATTTACTGTTTTAGCAGTTTTAACTTCCAAGGCCATTTTGAGGGCCTAAATGAAGGTTTTTCAGAATCATGTTCCTCAATGATATTTGAATGCATCATTGATCCCCTAAAACTAATATCCTCAAAGATACATTTCTAATGGGCTATCACAGGCCTAAAACGGATATCGTATGCAAAAGTTACAACCCCGGGAATTTGATGTACTAACTTACCCAAACAGGGCCCACATGACTTTTGGCACTTCATCTCCTAGGGTTAGGTTTTTGGATATCTAGGGTTTTTGGCATTCTGTTTTATTGTAAAAATGCCTTAATAGCCTCACTATAATCTTCTTCTTGCGAATGCGCATAACTGTCACATGTCTTCTCAGAGATAAGCCGCCACCATTCCAGCAAGCTTGTTTCTACTGCATTTTATAGTTTCATCTTATTTCATTATTGAATAGAAAACCATTTTTACTGTATCTCTGTTATTTTGTGTTAAGAACCTATTAATAGTCTGTATTAATTTCGTTCTGCTCATAAAATCTAGATTAGTGGTATCAGAGAGGTCTGCTCCTTGTCGTCTTAATGCATGTCCCCAACGAGGTCGAAGTACAAAGAGTTGGGTCTCGAGCTTGTTTCTCTTGAGGACAAAAGTTATTTCATGCCCAAGTGACCTCTCATGGCAGGAGAAAATAAATATGATAGGACAAAAGATCCTTTCAAACTATTGATTGAGGAATCCCTCATGCAATAGAGGAACGAGATGATGGATAGTTTCGCACAAATCCTTCGGCGGCTACCAACAGGCGACGCATCTTCTTCGAACGGAGGTGCCGCCCCCTTCAAAGTACAAATAAACTTTGATATTCCTATATTTGAAGGTCATATAGACACATATGTTGTAGACAAGTGGTTGAATCTACTAGAAGGGTATTTTTCTATCCATAACTTTTCGAATAGAGAAAATACTACTTTTGCGCTCCTCAAAGGAAGGAAGACAGATGTATGGAAGACTGCCTTCAAGTCAAAGGAAGACCTTTTGAATGGTTGGTCATTCCCTTTGGTTTGATAAATGCTCCGGCCATTTTCATGAGGATGATGGATGATATCTTGCAACCATTCACCAATACTTTTGTAGTGGTGTATCTAGATGACATTCTAATCTACAGCAAGACTTGGGTTGAACACTTGCAGCATATTCAGTAGGTTCTGCACACCCTGCAACAACACAAGCTATACAACAACTTGGAAAAATGCTCCTTCGGCATGGATAGGTTCCATTACCCAGGATACATCATTGATCAACATGGTGTACATGTGGATCCATCCAAGGTCCAAGTCATCCATTACTGGCTAGCCCCAACAACACTCACTGAGCTTCAGAGATTCTTGGGCCTTGCCAATTTCTACCACAGGTTTGTGTTGGGATTCTCTCATATTGCATGGGCCCTCAGCCGAATAAACAAGAGTGGTGGTAAGGAGAAATTTGCATGGGTTCGGTCCCAACAACAAGCATTCAATGATTTGAAGCAACACTTGTGCTCAGCTCAAGTACTTTCACTACCATCCATGCAACATCCCTTTGAAATTGAGACAGATGCTTGAGATTATGCTGTGGGCACCATTCTCACTCAGCATGGCAACCCCGTGGCCTATCATAGTGAGACACTATAAGATATAGTCCGTAGGTAACCTACTTACAACAAAGAAATGTACTCCATTGTACAAGCCTTCCCCCAGTGGATAAATTACATTCTTAGGAAGGAGATAGTCATCTACACTGATCATAAGCCACTGCAGTTCATGCAGACATAGATAAAATTGCAGAATGACCGCCATCAAAAGTGGTCAACATACTTGTAGCAATTCCACCTCTACATCAAGTATAAAACAGGAAGCACCAATCGCGTCATTGATTGTCTCAACAGACCGCCAGTCACAACACTCACCATGGTGCTAGACTCTTTTGGCCATGAGACATCTGGATGTCCCCAACTCTATGAGAAAGACCCTGACTTCGCCACCACCTACCAAATGTTGGGTGAAAACGTAGTTGTCGATAATTTCCATCTTCAGAATTGGTTGTTGTGTATTCTGGGCCATATTTGTGTTCCATCAAGTGAGTGAACAAAGATTATCTAGGAATCCCACTATAGTCGGGTGGCAAAACACTTCGGCATCAAAAATACAGTGGCGATGCTACAAAAGCATTTCTACTGGCTGAAACTTCGACAGGAGGTCAACAAGTATATCAGGTCCTACACTGCCTACATTATTGTCAAACCAACCACTAAGAAACATGGCATGTACACCCCTCTTCCTACTCCTGACAGGCCATGGGAATCCATCTCAATGGACTACATGTCAAACCTCCCATCCACCAAGCGCGGAAATGACTGTGTTTTTGTGGTTGTTGATCACTTTTCTAAGATGGAGATTTTGGTTGCCTGCAAGAAGAGCATCACAGTAGAGGCCACTTCCAAGCTCTTCTTTGAATGAGTATGGGTACATTTTGGAATCCCACAATCCATTATATTAGATCGGGATAGTCATTTTCTCAGCACATTCTGGTCGAGCCTTTGGTCACTGTTGGACACCAAGCTCACCAAATCCATGACCTTCCACCCCCAGATAGATGTTCAAACCGAGGTTGTAAATTGAATGATTGTGCACATCCTTCGCATGTATAATTCAAAGCACCCTTGCACATGGGATGAGAGTATTCCCTATGTCTAGCATAGATACAACCGAGACCTACATAGCTCAACTAGCCATTTCCCCTTTTAGGTGGGGTTGGGATTCCATGCATTGGGTCCCATAGATGTTGCACTTCCCCTTGTAGTCACCTCAACTGAATCATCTCCTACTCCAACTGAAGCTAACAAAGCCACCCGGTTCATTAAGCGGATCCAACACATCTGCCAACAGGTTCAAGATATCCTACATAAGTCCAATGACA
Organism: Picea engelmannii; assembly: GCA_009831015.1. Taxonomy (NCBI): domain Eukaryota; kingdom Viridiplantae; phylum Streptophyta; class Pinopsida; order Pinales; family Pinaceae; genus Picea; species Picea engelmannii. Next base: position 120,101 of record ML805305.1, read on the forward strand.
AGTACAAACAACGCCATGATCAACATCGGGTGCCACATAAGTTTCAGGTGGGAAACAAAGTTTGGTTGCACTTGTAGAAAGAACGCCTTACAGGACCCCATCGGAAGATTCTCCCACTTCGTTATCGTCCATACACTATCACCAAGGCTATGGGGGACAATGCTTTTGAGCTCAACATTCCTCGCTTCCTTGGCCTGCACCAATGTTCAACTTGGATCTCCTTTTCCCTTATTTACCACCATTATTGGACACCTCAAAAGTAACAGAACAACTGAAACCAATAGAGCTCAACCCTGACTGCATACAACATGCATCAAATTATTATATTGTGGACACACATATCAAGGGAACTCGACAACAAAGTATCCATCTTTATCAAGTCGTCAAAGCAGGGCAACTCCTACACCAAGGCAAGTAGCTCACCCAGGGCCAATTCAACAGAAATTTCCTCATCTGATGGGGGACCTAAACGCAATGGAGACCATTGCTTCATAAGGAGGAATGATTTATCTATATGGATATCGGTGGCCACCCACCTTTTCCAACTGGCTCAAAACAATTTTTTGACAACTTTCGCAATTTACTATTTTTAGCAGTTTTAACTTTCGAGGCCATTTTGACGGCCTAAATGAAGGTTTTTCAGGATCGAGTTCCTCAATAATAGCTGAAGGAATGAATGATCTCCCAAAATTAATCTCCTTGATGATACCTTTCCAACAGTCTATCACACGCCTAAAATGGAGATCGTATGCAAAAGTTACGACGCCGAGAAGTTGATGTACCAACTTACTCAAATGGGGCCCACATGACTTTTGGCGCTTCACCTCCTAGGGTTAGGTTTTTGGATATCTTGGATTTTTGGCATTTTGGTTTATTGTAAAAAGGCCTTTAGAGCCTTATTGTAACCTTGTTCTTGAGAATGTGTGCAGCCATCACATCTCTTCTCGGAGAGAAGTTGCCACCATTCCAGCAAGCTTGTTTCCGCTACATTTTACAGTTTCAGCTTATTTCATTATTGAATACAAAACCAGTTTTATTGTATCTCTGTTATTTTGTGTTAAGAACCTTTTAATAATCTGTATTCATTTCATTCTACTCATAAAATCCATATCAGAGGTATCAAAGAATTCTACTCCTTGTTGTCTTAATGCATGTCCCCAACGAGGTCGGAGTACAAACAGTTGGGTCTCGAGCTTGTTTCTCTTGGGGACAGAAGCTCTCGCATGCCCAAGCGACCTCTCATGGCAGGATAAAATAAAGATTTCATGACAGGATATCCTTTCAAACTATTTATTAAGGAAGCCCTCACGCAATAGAGGAACGAGATGATGAATAGTTTCGCGCAAATCCTTCGATGGCTACCAACAGACAACACATATTCTTCGAACAGAGGTGCCACCCCCTTCAAGGTACAAATAAACTTCGATATTCCTATATTTTAAGGTCATATAGATGCAGATGTTGTAGACAAGTGGTTGAATCTACTAGAGGGGTATTTTTCTGTCCATAACTTTTCGAATAGAGAAAAGATTACTTTTGCGCTCCTCAAAGCCGTTCCCCATGTCAAAGATTGGTGGGAAACTTTTTGTGAGCAAAAGGAAATAGAGGAAACCTCATTATTTTCAATCACGACCACCTGGGAATCCTTCAGGCTATTAAGGAACAATACTGTGGTAAGAAAGAGACCAAGCAATGCCTGATTTCACAAATATCTTCCATACCTTGCACACCAAGATGGGTATCAAAGATTTGGAGTGACATCTAGTGTTCAAGTATCACGGTGCTTTGCATAGATACATCCATATCGAAATGTAATTTCTGGACATCTCATCATTGGGTGCGACCTACCAATATGTCGTCAAAATCGAGCAGAAGCTCAAACAAAAGATGTGATAATTTGGGCCTGGGAACCACTCACAACAAAAGCTAGGAAAGGGAAACCCAAACCCATAGAACAAAAAATAGACAAAATGTGGATAGTATCAGGAGAGCCAGTCCAATCCACAAGCAAAGAAGGACACCGGAAAGACAAAGAAAGATACTGGGAAGTGATGCAACTTCCATAAGAGCCCTTTCCATAACACTACTGACTATCGCTCAAAGAAGTCGTTGGTGGCCGAAGTGAAAGCCTCCAAGTCAGATGCAAATTATGACTCTAAGCCAGAACTAGAAAGGGGAAGACAGATCATTGACATGGAACCCAGTGCCATCATTTCTACCACCAAGCTCCAGCCTGGTGAACCAGACGAGCCATAAGAAGGAGAGAGCCTCTTCCATTCACAAATGTGGGTAAACGACACCCCGTTGCACTTCATCATTGATAGTGGTAGCTAGAATAACCTCATCTCAGTAGAGGTCTTCAAGTGGCTCGCCCTGCCAACAACGCCGCACCCACAACCCTACATGATTGGATGGCTCCTCCAAGGAAGAGATCTCCGCATCAACCAACAGTGTTGACTGTCATATGATATCAAGCCCTTCAAAGATGAGGTATTATGTGATGTTTCTCCTCTTGAAGTTTGTGATGTTATTTTTTGCCAACCTTATTTATGGAAACATCATGCAGTATATGAGTCTAGGCCTCGTAGTGTTATTATTATTTTGAAATGGAAATTAAACAGAATACCCGAGGTAGTCCCACCTAGTTCTATTTCCTTGATCTTTGCTAAGCAATGTAGGAAGGTCATATCTCAGATGGGGAAGTTTGTCTTCTTCGTGATTCACTCTTAGAATAATAGAAATATCATAGCCACATATAGGGTCTCTGTGACCGACTTCTCCACACAGCAGAAGCAAGTATATAAGGTCATGGAAGAATACTTGGATATCTTCTCCTCACCTACATGGGTACCTGTGCACTTCCAGGTCAAGCACCCCATCGATCTGACCCATGGTGCACCTATTCCCAATGGGCCACTCTATCACCACTATTTGTTAGAGAATAAGGATATCAAGGGATAGATCCAAGAACTACTCCACAAGGGGCACATCTGTCCCAAATCGTCACCTTGCGAGAGCCCAATCGTGTTGGTACAGAAGAAAGATGGAACCTGGCGACTCTGTATTGATTACCGGGCTCTAAATAAAATCACAGTCAAAAAATGGTACCCAATTCCCCGAATCGATGACCTCCTTGATCAACTCATGAGGGACAAATACTTCAGTAATATTGATCTGAAGTCTGGCTACCACCAGGTCCCGATAGAGCAGATAGATGTATGGAAGATTGCCTTCAAGTCAAAGGAAGGCCTTTTTGAATGGTTGGTCATGCCCTTTGGTTTGACAAATGCTCCAGCCACTTTCATGAGAATGATGGATGATATCCTACGACCATTCACCAATACGTTTGTAGTGGTGTATATGGATGGCATTCTAATTTAAAACAAGACTTGGGCCGAACACTTGCAACATATTCAACAGGTTATGCACAGCCTGTGACAACACAAGCTATACGCCAACTTGGAAAAATTCTCCTTCGGCATGGATAGGGTCCATTACCTGGGATACATCATTGATCAACATGGCGTATATGTGGATCCAACCAAGATCCAAGTCATTCGTGACTGGCCAGCCCCAAAAACACTCACTGAGCTTCGAAGCTTCTTGGGCCTTGCCAATTTCTACTGCAGGTTCGTGTTGGGATTCTCCCATATTGCATGGGCCCTCATCCAAATAAACAGGGGTGGTGGTAAGGTGAAATTTGCGTGGGGTTGGTCCCAACAACAAGCGTTCGATGATTTGAAGCAGCGTTTGTGCTCAATCCCAGTACTTTCACTACCAGACCTGCAACATCCCTTTGAAATTGAGACAGATGCTTGAGACTATGCTGTGAGCATCGTTCTCACTTAGCACGGAAACCCCATGGCCTATCATAGTGAGACACTATCAGATATTGTCCATAATTACCCTACTTACGACAAGGAATTGTACTCCATTGTACAAGCCTACCACCAGTGGACACATTACATTCTTGGGAAGGAGACATACATCCACTTGATCATAAGCCACTACAGTTCATGCAGAAACAGGTAAAATTACAGAATGACCGCCACCAAAAGTGGTCCACATACTTACAACAATTTCACCTCAACATCAAGTATAAAATAGGTAGCACAAATCGCATTTTTGATTGCCTTGGCAAATCGCCAGTGGCAGCACTCACCACAGTGCTAGACGCTTTCGGCCATGAGACATCTGGATGGCCCCAACTCTATGAGATATACCTTGACTTCGCCACCACCTACCAAATGTTGGGTGCAAACATAGTTGTCGATAATTTCCATATTTAGGATGGGTTGTTGTATCATATGGGCCATATCTGTGTTCCATCAAGTGAGCGAGTGAAGATGATCTGGGAAGCCCACTATAGTCGGGTGGCAGGACACTTCAGCAACGAAAAGACAGTGGCGATGCTACATAAACATTTCTACTTGCTGAAACTTGGATAAGAGTTCAGCCAGTATATTAGGTCCTGCAATGCCTGCGCTATTGCCAAACTGACCAATAATAAACAGGGCTTGTACACCCCTCTTCTTACTCTTGACAAGCCATGGGAATCCATCTCAATGGACTACATGTCAATCCTCCCATCCATCAAGTGGGGAAATGGCTTTGTTTTATTGGTTGTTGATCGCTTTTCTAAGATGGCGATTTTGGCTTCCTGCAAGAAGAGCATCACAGCAGAGGCCACTGCCAAGATCTTCTTTGAATGAGTCTGGGTACATTTTTGAATCCCACAAACCATTGTCTCAGATCGGGATAGTCGATTTCTTAGCACATTCTGGTCAAGCCTCTGGTCACTGTTGGACACCAAGCTCACCAAATCCATGGCCTTCCACCCCCAGAAAGATGGCCAAACCGAGGTTGTAAATCAAATGATTGTGCATATTCAAATCACCCTTGCACATGGGATGAGAGCCTTCCCTATGTCCAGCATAGCTACAACCGAGCCCTGCATAGATCAACTGACCATAGCCCCTTTCAGGTGGGGTTGGGATTCCATCCATTGGGTCCCATAGATGTTGCACTTCCCCTTGTCGTCACCTCGACCGACTCATCTCCTGCTCCAACTGAAGCTGACAAAGCCACTCGATTCATTGACCAGATCCAACACATCCACCAACAGGTTCAAGATATCCTACAGAAGTCCAATGACAAGTACAAGCAACGCCATGATCACCATCGGGTGCCACATAATTTTTAGGTGGTATACAAAGTTTGGTTGCACTTGCAGAAAGAAAACCTTACAGCACCCCATCAGAAGCTTCGCCCACTCCGTTATGGGCCATACACTATCACCAAGTACATGGGGGACAATATGTTTGAGCTCAACATTCCTCCCTTCCTTGGCCTGCACCCAGTGTTCAATGTTGATCTCCTTCGCCCTTATTTCCCACCATTATTGGACACCTCAGAAGTAGCAAAACAAATGACACCAACAGAGATCAACCCTGACTGCATACAACAGAAATCAAATGACTATATTGTGGACACACAGATCAAGGGCACTCAACAACAAAGGATCCAACTTTATCGAGTCGTCAAAGCATGGCAGCTCCTGCACCAAGGCAAGTGGCTCACCCGGGGCCAAATTCAACAAAAATTTCCTCATCTGATGGGGGAAATCAATGCAATGGATACCCTTGCTTCCTAAGGAGGGAGGATTGATCCATATGGATATCAATGGCCACCCACCTTTTCTAACTAGCTCAAACAATTTTCTGACAATTTTGGCAATTTACTATTTTTAGCAGTTTTAACTTCCAGGGCCATTTTGAGGGCCTAAATGAAGGTTTTTTGGGATCGAGTTCCTTAATTATTTTCAAATGAATTATTGATCCCCAAAAATGAATCTCCTCAATGATACCTTTCCAATGGGCTATCAAAAGCCTAAAACAGAGATCGTATGCAAAAGTTACGACTCCGGGAAGTTGATGTACTAACTTACCCAAATGGGGCCCACATGACTTTTGTCGCTTCATCTCCTAGGGTTAGGTTTTTGGATATACAGGGTTTTTGGAATTTTGGTTTATTTTAAAAAGGCCTTTAGAGCCTCATTGTAATCTTCTTCTTGCGAATGCGTGCAACCGTCACATCTCTTCTCAGAGATAAGCTGCCACCATTCCAGCAAGCTTGTTTCCGCTGCATTTTACATTTTCATCTTATTTCATTATTGAATAGAAAACAAGTTTTACTGTATCTCTGTTATTTTCTATTAAGAACCTATTAATAATCTATATTCATTTCATTCTTCTCATAAAATATGGATCAGCGGTATCATAGCGGTCCTCTCCTTGTTGTCTTAATGCATGTCCCCAACAAGGTCGGAGTACTAAGAGTTGGGTCTCGAGCTTGTTTCTCTTGAGGACAGAAGCTCTTGCACACCCAAGCAACCTCTCATGGAAAGATAAAGTAAATATGTTAGGTTAGGAGATCCTTTCAAACTGTTGATTGAGGAATCCCTCACGCAACAGAGGAAATGAGATGATGGATAGTTTTGCGCAAATCCTTCGGCGGCTACCAACAGGCGATGCATCTTCTTCGAATGGAGGCGCCGCCCCCTTCAAGGTACAAATAAACTTTGATATTCCTATATTTGAAGGTCAGATAGATGCAGATTCTGTAGACAAGTGGTTGAATCTACTAGAAGAGTATTTTTTTGTCCATAACTTTTCGAATAGAGAAAAGATTACTTTTGCGCTCCTCAAAGTCATTCCCCATGTCAAATATTGGTGGGAAAAATTATGTGAGCAAAAGGAAATCGAGGAAACCTCATTATTTTCAGTCACGACAACCTGGGAATCCTTTAGGGATGTTATTAAGGAACAATACTACAATGTCGTAAGTTATGATGACCTATATACCAAATGGACCGCACTGTGGCAAGAAACAGACCAAGTAGTGCCCGATTTCACAAATATCTTCCATACCTTGCGCACCAATATGGGTATCAAATATTCAGAGTGACATATGGTGCTCAAGTATCATAGTGCTCTTCATATATACATACAGATGGAAATGAAATTTCTGGACATCTCATCCTTGGGCGTGGCCTACCGATATGCCATCAAAATCGAGCAGAAGCTCTAGCAAAAGATGCGGAAATTTGGGCCTGGGAACCCCTCACAACAAAAGACGAGAAAGAGTGGCCCCAACCCACAGAACAAAGGACAGAGAAAAAATTTGCAGTGTCAGAACAACCAGTCCAATTCGCAAGCAAAGAAGGACACCGGAAAGACAGAGAAAGAAACTGGGAACTGGTGCGACTTCCATAAGAGCCCTAGGCATAACACTGCTGACTGTCGCTCAAAGTAGTCATTGGTGGCTGAAGTGAAAGCCTCCGAATCATACGTGGATTTTGACTCTGAGCCATATCCATAAAGGGGAATACGAATCATTGACGTGGAACCCAATGCCACCGTTGCTAACACCAAGCTCCAACCTGGTGAACCAGATGAGCCAGAAGAAGGAGAGCACCTCTTCCATTCACAGATGTGGGTAAAAGGCACCCTGCTACACTTCATCATTGATAGCGGTAGCCAAAAGAACCTCATATTAGTAGAGGTCATCAAGTGGATCGCACTGCCAACAATGCCGCACCCACAACCCTACACCATTGGATGGCTCCTCCAAGGAAGTGATCTCCATGTCATCCAACAGTGTCGACTGTCGTACGACATGAAGCCCTTCAAAGATGAGGTATTATGTGATGTTTATCCTCTCAAAGCTTGTGATGTTGTTTTGGGACAACCTTATTTATGGAAACATCATGTTGTATATGAGTCTAGGCCTCGTAGTGTTATTATTACTTTGAACAGGAAATTATACAGGATACCCGAGGCAGTCCCACCTAGTGCTATTTCCTCGATCTTTGCTAAGAAATGAAATAAGGTCATCTCTTAGATAGAGAAGTTTGTCTTCTTCGTGATTCACTCTTAGAATAAGAGAAAGATTATAGCCACATCCAGGTTCTATGCGGTCGACCTCTCCACACAGCAGAAGCAAGTAGATAAGGTCGTGGAAGAATACTCAGATACCTTCTCCTCACCTATAGGGGTACCCTTGCACTTCCAGGTCAAGCACCCCATCGATCTAACCCACGATGCATTGCCTCATAATGGGCCAGTATATCACCTCTCTTTATTAGAGAATGAGGAGATCAAGTGATAGATCCAAGAACTGCTCCACAAGGGGCACATCCATCCCATCTCATCACCTTGTGGGAGCCCAATCATGCTGGTACAAAAGAAAGATGAAAATTGGGGAATTTGTATTTATTACCAGGCTCTAAATAAAATCACAGTCAGAAACTAGTATCCGATTTCCCGAATAGACGACCTCCTTGATCAACTCACGGGGGCCAAATACATTAGTAAGATTGATCTAAATTCTGGCTACCACTAGGTCCCAATAGAACAAACAGATTGATGGAAGACTTCCTTCAAGGTAAAGGAAGGCATTTTTGAATGGTTTCTCGTGCCCTTTGGTTTGACAAATGCTCCAGCCACTTTCATGAGGATGATGGATGATATCCTATGACCATTCACCAATACTTTTGTAGTGGTGTATTTGGATGACATTCTAATTTACAAAAATACTTGGGCCAAACACATGTAGCATATTCAACAAGTTATTCACACACTGCGACAACACAAGCTATACGCCAACTTGGAAAAATGCTCCTTCGGCATGGACATGGTCCATTACCTGGGATACATCATTGATCAACATGGCATACATGTGGATCCAGCCAAGATCCAAGTCATCCATGGCTGGCCAGCCCCAACAACACTCACTGATCTTCGAAGCTTCTTGGGCCTTGCCAATTTCTACTGCAGGTTCATGTTGGGATTCTCCCATATTGCATGGGACCTCAGCCAAATAAACAGGGGTGGTGGTAAGGAGAAATTTGTGTGGGTTCGGTCCCAAAAACAAGCGTTTGATGATTTGAAGAAACGTTTGTGCTCAACCCCATTACTTTCACTACCAGACCTGCAACATCCCTTTGAAATTGAGACATATGCTTGAGACTATGCTCTCGACACTGTTCTCACTCATATCGGCCACCCTGTGGCCTGTCATAGTGAGACACTATCAGATATTGTCTGTAAGTACCCTAGTTACAACAAGGAAATGTAATCCATTGCACAAGCCTGCCGCCAGTGGAGACATTAAATTCTTGGGAAGGAGACAGTCATCCACACTGATCATAAGCCACCGCAGTTCATGCAGACACAGGGAAAATTGCAAAATGAACGCCATCAAAAGTGGTCCACATACTTGCAGGAATTCCACCTCAACATGAAATATAAAACAGGAAGCATCAATCATGTCGCTAATTTCCTCAGCAGACCACCAGTCGCAGCACTCACCATGATACTAGACTCTTGCGTCCATGAGACACCTGGATGGCCTCGACTCTATGAGACAGACCCTGACTTCACCACCACCTACATGTTGGGTGCAAACGCAGTTGTAGATAATTTCCATCTTCAGGATGGGTTGTTGTGTCGTCTGGGCCATATCTTTGTTCCATCAAGTAAGCAAGCAAAGATGATCTAGGAAGCCCACTACATTCGGGTGGCAGGACAATTTGGCATCGAAAAGATAGTGGTGATTCTACATAAACATTTCTACTGGCCAAAACTTCGACAGGAGGTCAGCAAGTATATCAGGTCCTGCACTGCCTGCACTATTGCCAAACTGACCACTAAGAAACAGGTCCTGTACACCCCTCCTCTTACTCCTAACAGGCCATGGGAATCCATCTCAATGGACTACATGTGGAGCCTCCCGTCCACCAAGCGGGGAAATGACTGTGTTTTTGTGGTTTTTGATCGCTTTTCTAAGATGGCGATTTTGGTTGCCTGTAAGAAGAGAATCACAGCAGAGGCCATTTCCAAGATCTTCTTTGAACGAGTCTGGGTACATTTTGGAATCCAACAAACCATTGTCTCAGATCGAGATATTCTATTTCTTAGAACATTCTGGTCAAGACTCTGGTCACTGTTGGACACCAAGCTCACCAAATCCACGACCTTCCACCCCAAGACAGATGGCCAAAACGAGGTTGTAAATCGAATGATTGTGCATATCCTTCACATCTATAATTCAAATCACCCTCACACATGGGATGAGAGCCTTCCCTATGTCCAACATAGCTACAAACAAGCCTTGCATAGATCAACCGACCATAGCCCCTTTCAGGTGGGGTTGTTATTCCAACCATTGGGTCCCATAGATGTTGCACTTCCCCTTGCGGTCACCTCGAACGACTTATCTCCTACTCCAATTGAAGCTGACAAAGCCACTCGGTTCATTGAGCGGATCCAGCACATCCATCAATAGGTTCAAGATATCCTACAAAATTTCAATGGCAAGCATAAACAACACCATGATCAACATCGAGTGCCACATAAGTTTCAGGTGGGCGACAAAGTTTGGTTGCACTTCCCCTTGCGGTCACCTCAACTGAATTATCTCCTACTCCAATTGAAGCTAACAAAGCCACTCGATTCATTGAGTGGATCCAGCACATCCACCAACAGGTTCAAGATATCCTACAAAATTCCAATGACAAGCATAAACAACACCATGATCAACATCAGGTGCCACATAAGTTTCAGGTGGGTGACAAAGTTTGGTTGCACTTGCAGAAAGAATGCCTTACATGACCCCATTAGAAGCTTCTCCCACTCTGTTATGGGCCATACACTATCACCAAGGTCGTGGGGGACAATTCTTTTGAGCTCAACATTCCTCCCTTCCTTGGTCTGAACCCAGTGTTCAACGTCGATCTCCTTCGCCCTTATTTCCCACCATTATTGGACACCTCAGAAGTAGCAGAACAAATGAAACCAACAGATCTCAACCATGACTTCATACAATAGGAATCAAATGATCATATTGTGGACACACAGATCAAGGGCACTCGACAACAAAATATCCAGCTTTATCGAGTCGTCAAAGCAGGGCAGCTCCTGCACCAAGGCATGTGGCTCACCCGAGGCCAAATTCAACAGAAATTTCCTCATCTGATGGGGGAAATCAATGAAATTGATACCATTTCTTCCTAAGGAGGTATGATTGATCCAAATGGATATCCGTGTCCACCCACCTTTTACAACTAGCTCAAAACAGTTTTCTGACAATTTTGGCAATTTACTCTTTTTAGCAGTTTTAACTTCCGGGGCCATTTTAAGGGCCTAAATGAAGGTTTTATGGGATCAAGTTCCTCAATGATATTCAAAAGCATAATTGAGCCCCCAAAATTAATCTCCTCTATGATACCTTTCCAATGGGCTATCACACGCCTAAAACGAAGATCGTATGCAAAAGTTACGACCCTGGGAAGTTGATGTACTAAAGTCTTACCCAAAAGGGGCCCACATGACTTTTGGCACTTCATCTCCTAGGGTTAGGTTTTTGGATATCTAGGGTTTTTGGAATTCTGGTTTATTGTAAAAAGGCCTTCAGAGCTTCATTGTATTCTTCTTCTTGCGAATTCACGCAACCATCACATCTCTTCTCAGAGATAAGCTGCCACCATTCCAACGAGCTTGTTTCCGCTGCATTTTACAGTTTCAGCTTATTTCATTATTGAATAGAAAACCAATTTTACTGTATCTTTGTTATTTTGTGTTAAGCACCTGTTAATAATCTATATTCATTTCGTTCTACTCATAAAATCCGAATCAGTTGCCAATATTTTGTTTAGTCCCTTACACAAGGTTGCTCCTACCACAGTATGCATAATACCATGAAATCATTGTCTCTTTGCGCGTTAACTAATATATATGTACAATATATATTACTAGAAACAACCCACTTTATAAAAGTGGTTGATATACATCAATTGATGTCATTTGTTTGGAAAGGTGAAAAATGGCGTCGATCGACGTATATCAACCACTTTTATAAAGTGGTTGTTGCCAGTTGACTACTGACATGCCTTGTGGAAGACTATTAATGTAATAATTAATTATAAGTATTAACACATAATTAATGTATTAATTAATTATAATATATAATAATAATGTATTAATATATATAAACTAATGGTCTATTAATGTTCATCACATTGCAATGTCCATATATGTTCGTCACCTTGAGACATTCATTTATGTTCGTCATTGAGACTATGGTTGATCATGGTTGTCCTTCACCTTGGTTGAATGTAGTTTACCATGACCATGGTTGACTATGGTTGGCCATGGTTTATTATGGTTGACCATGCCCATGGATGACCTTTATTGACCATGTGGATATGATTATGGTGGGCTATGTTGATTATATTTAATTAAAGTTTACTATGGAACTACTCCATTGAAATATTGATCATGTTTTTTTCATCACAATGTGACACCACATGATATCATAAGGTTATAGTAATCAAATTACGATGAAGGGTTTTTGTTTATCACATTATGGTGTTCAAATAGGTTTGTCACAATCCGATAGTGGGTTGTATTTGTCGCATAGCGACGTTGGGAAATGTTCATCTCATTGCAATGTTGGTATATGTTTGTTAGATTGCGACATTAGGTGGTGTACATCACATTGCGACAATGTGATGTGTTCGTCCCATTGCAACGCTTGGAAATGTCTTTCACAATGTGACATGATAATATGAGCATCACATTGCAACACATGGATATGTTCATCACGTTACAATGATAGGGCTCTGTTCATCATATTGCAACGTTCATTTATGTTCATCACATTGAGATGTTAGGGATATGTTTGTCACATTAAGACATCCATATATGTTCGTCACATTGATACATCAGGGATATGTTTGTCACATTAAGACATCCATATATGTTCGTCACATGACGATGTAAGTAAATGTTCATCACATTGCAACGACAAGGATATTTTCATCACATTGCAACCTGTGTATATGTTCATCACATTGATATGTATGTATATGTTCATCACATTGTGACGTTACTATGTTTGGTAGATTGCAATGTTACTATATTCGACACATTGTGCGGTTTGGAAATGTTTGTCGCATTGTGACGTTAATATGTTTGATAGATTGGTAGATTGCAACGTTACTATGTTTGACACATTACGCGATGTTACTATGTTTGGTAGATTTCAACGTTACTATATTCGACACATTGCGACATTTGGAAATGTTCATCACTTTGTGATGCCAAGGTGATGTGTGACACATTGCAAAAGTTGTTAAAGTTCATCACATTGCGATGTTACTATCCACATTGTGACGACATGCCTATGCTTGTGACAATGTGACATCCATTTATGTTCATCACATTGTGACATTACTATGTTCAGTGGATTGCAATGTTACTATGTTCATCACTATGCTACGTTATTTTGTTTGACATATCTCAACATTACTATGTTCATGTATATGTTTGTCACATCGCGACCTTAGTATGTTTGGTAGATTGCAATGTTACTATATTTGACACATTGTGGCATTTGGAAATGTTTGTCACAATTAGACGTTGCTATATGTGTGTCACATTGCATTGTGAGGAAATAATTGTCACATTGTGACGACAAGGCAATTTGTGATACATTGCAATGTCTGTTTATGAACGTCACATTGTGACATTACTATCCACATTGTAACAACATGCCTATTCTTGTCACAATGTGACATCCATTTATGTTCATCATATTGTGACATTACTATGTTCAGTTGATTGCAATGTTACTATGTTCGTCACTATGTGACGTTACTGTGTTTGACATATTTTGACATTATTATGTTTGTCACATTGTGACATTAATATGTTTGGTGGATTGCAATGTTACTATATTTGACACATTGGGGCATTTGGAAATGTTTCTCACATTGAGACGTTGCTATATGTGTGTCACATTGCAACGTGAGGAAATGTTTGTCACATTGTGATGACAAGGCGATTTGCAACACATTGCAATGTCTGTTTATGAACATCACATTGTGACGTTCCTATCCACATTGCCACGACATGCCTATGTTCGTCACATTGTGATGTCGATTTATGTTCATCACATTGTGACATTACGATGTTCAATTGATTGTCAAATTACTATGTTCATCATATTGCAACGTTACTATGTTTTTCATTTTGCGACATTACTATGTTCAACATGTTTCAACATTACTATGGTCGTCACATTGTAATGTCCAATTTTGTTCGTCAGATTGCAATGTCAGGCCATGTTTGTTGCATGAAAATGTTGTTTTGTGTTCGACACATTACGAAAATGATGTTTTGATGAAGTTTTTATAATAAAATCTAATTAATTGTTTCCTTTGTGAAAAAGATAGGAACTTTGAACTAACGCGATATATTACATAGAAGGAAACCTAGAATCACACATGTTCTAAGGACATTCATAGCATATTATCTAGAAGTGTAAAATCTATCCCTTCCAAATAAGAATATATAAAATTAAAGTATGCATTTATGCATTCTGATATTTGGTGTTGCAAATTGTGATTGTCGAGAAAAAGTCATGGTGTTTTATTTTTATATATTATTTTATATAATGAAGTCTTTCAAGAAGATATAAAAATTTGTCAAATTTAAAATATATTAATGTAAATAAAAATATAAAATGTTATATTTCTCTTGATGTGTTGTTATTAGACATTTAGTTTAAAATATAAAATATTGGATTTTTTTCTTGATAATAATATATTGTTATTAGACATTTGATTTACATTGAAAACTTTTTTCTTTAAAAAAAAATATAATTATTAAATATCTTTATTTTTTAAAATTTAATAGTCTATTTATTTGATGTAGTTTTTATTATTATTGTCTCAAATTTAAAATATAATTATTTTTTTTTTTTTTAATAAAAAAGGGGTGGATCCTACTATATTAGATAGACAAAACTATTACAGAGTATGCATCAAAGTAGGTCTGGTGTCACCCAAAATGCTGTCGATTATCGGAAACCAGCATGTAAAGAGGGCAAGTAGAAAATAGCATTATAGAACATAAAAGTTGTTTGACATTTGTCTTGCCCGGAGGAAACCAGGACAGATGTCTATGGACTAAGTACATAAAGCAGCAACATAGTAAAACTAAGAGCCAAGAAAACATGAAAAACCTAGATGTCTGGTGACTGGTCATCCTTGCCATCCTGCCACGTGGTCCCGGTCAAGACGAAAGATTGCGCGCAGAGGGGGCATTTTCTCTTTGCTGGCACGTTGGAAAAGGCGTCTAGGAACATGTCCATGC
Source organism: Picea engelmannii (assembly GCA_009831015.1). NCBI lineage: Eukaryota > Viridiplantae > Streptophyta > Pinopsida > Pinales > Pinaceae > Picea > Picea engelmannii. The sequence continues at coordinate 135,319 of ML805305.1, forward strand.
GCTGGCCCATGATGAGGGCCCGATGCTCCAGATCATCCAAGTGTCCACGGAGGTCGAAGATCAGTGCTAGGTTCTCCTCTCGGATGAGTGACCCGTGCATGCTGCCACCCATGTCCATCGCTGCTCCAGAATCCTCAACGAACCTTCCTTGCGTCGTTGTTGCCTCTACTCCCTTCGTGCCTGCTTTGTCCCCCTGTGTGTTTTGGCAGATGCACTGGTCATTACCAGGCCAAGGTATCTCCTCTACAATACAACCAGGGGTGTAGTCAACCAGAATCGGAGTGGGTCTACTTTCCATCCGATGAGTTTTCACGCGGGTTTCCTCTATAATCAGCTGGTCCGCCGGTAACGGTTCTTCCTCCACTATACAGGGAGGAAACTCCTCCATGAAACCAACTTCCTGAATGGCCCCCGGCACATTCTCCAGGTGATCTAGATTATTTTCGGCACGAAATGAGAGCGGAGATATAATAAGGAAATGCACATAGATATCGCGGATATTCAATAATATAACAGAAATGTATCAGAGATGCAACCATAAACACAGATATACAGTAATACATGATTTCTATTAATGAAAGAAATGTACAGAGACTGTAAAAATACAGAGTGAAAGACTCGCTAGAATG
>ML805305.1:138566-151486 GCA_009831015.1 Picea engelmannii
TCTCCGTTTTAGGCGTGTGATAGCTTGTTGGAAAGGTATCGTCGAGGAGATTCATTTTGGGGGCTCAATCATGCCTTTGGCTATCATTGAGAACCTCGATCTCGAAAAAACTTCATTTAGGCCCTCAAAATGGCCCCGGAAGTGAAACCTGCTAAAAATAGTAAATTGCCAAAATGGCCAGAAAATTGTTTTGAGCCATTTGGAAAATGTGGGTGGCCCCCGATATGCTGCCACCCATGTCCATCGCTGCTCCAGAATCCTCAACGAACCTTCCTTGCGCCGTTGTTGCCTCTACTCCCTTCGTGCCTGCTTTGTCCCCCTGTGTGTTTTGGCAGTTGCACTGGTCATTACTAGGCCAAGGTATCTCCTCTAAAATACAACCAGGGGTGTAGTCAACCAGAATCGGAGTGGGTCTACTTTCCATCCGATGAGTTTTCACGCGGGTTTCCTCTATAATCAGCTGGTCCGCCGGTAACGGTTCTTCCTCCACTATACAGGGAAGAAACTCCTCCATGAAACCAACTTCCTGAATGGCCCCCGGCACATTCTCCAGGACATCTCGACTGGGCCCAACTCCGGGCTCGACGATGGTGGCAAGCCGTGCCAATTTCTTCGCTCTGGCCTCCTTCCTGAGAATTGAATTCGCAAGAGTCAGGGCGCGCTCCAGCTTCTCCTTTCGATGCTTCTGCGTTTTCTTTGCCTCCCAGGCCGCTCCCCGGCGAGGTCGGCCTCTAATGCGAACCATGACGATGGAACAGAGCAAATGCAGGTGGAGGCGGACGAGCCAAGGTGAGAGAAAATGCAGGTGCGAGGTTCGGGTATGCAAGCTCTGTCCCGCTAGAGTGAGAGAGAAATACAAAGAGGGTGAACCAAGCCAAGGCACGGTGGAGGCTGGACCACACCAGTGCGTCCAAACAATATACAGAGCCGAGATCGGTACAGTCCCTCTCTTCCTAGGCAAAATGAAAACCGAATAATCCAGAACTGAAGTCATCTTTTCACATTTAACCATCGCCATCCCGGGAATGCCTATGGCATAAATGATCGCTCGAGGGAAAGGTCCCTCCATCCTGCAACTGCAACGAAGGTCGTCATCCATCGTTAATGTATGCTCGTGGGTGGCGGCCTTCGGCATTTATGCCGGGGTCGAGTGCACGTCCACCTGTACCCCCATCTCGACGTGTCACCCAATCCGGGCCTCAAATTTAAAATATAATTATTAAATATCTTTATTTTTTAAAATTTAATAGTCTATTTATTTGATGTAGTTTTTATTATTATTGTCTCAAATTTATTTAATTACTTTTAGTATTTTGGGAACTATTTTAAATAATTTAATTTAAATTAAAAAATAATTTAATTTTATATATTGGTATTTTTATAATTATTTTAAATAATTTATTTTCAATTAAACCAACAAAATAATCATTTATAATAAATCCAAAAATAAAACAATAAAAATACTTATATTTTAATTCTTAAATTATATTAATTTTAATATTATGTTTGCTAAAATCATAAGAATACTTATATGTTATGTGTTAGTGTTAATGTTTTATGTTGTTATTATAAATACTTGTATTTTATGTGTTATTTATAAAATTTTATATATATTGTATAATTAAAATAAATAAATAAATCATATTAAATATAAATTTCATATAAAAAAATATAAAAACATTTATCTTAATAAATTTTCTAATCATAAATTCAAAAACAATAATGATATAAATCAAGATTCTATTTATAATTATATATTTTTAATCATAAATTCAAAAATAATAGTGATATAAATCAGAATTCTATTTAGAATTCTAATATGTAGAGATAATATAAGAATGATATAAAAATAATATAAATTAAATCTCTATATAATACAATATTAATTAATTATATTGATAATACAATATTAATTAATTATGTTAATAATATAATATAAATTAATTTTGATGAAAAAATTATTTTATTATAAAAGAAAAATAATACAATATAAATAGAATATCTATATACTATAATTATATCTTACATTTTCAATATAAGATATAACTTAATTCTAACCCTAACTCTAATAAATGTAATCAAATAATTAATATAACTACAACTCTAATAACTCTAACCCTAAATATAATTAATTCTAATAATTAATTATTTGTTCATAATTAATATAACTACAACTCTAATAACTCTAATCCTAAATATAATTAATTCTAATAATTAATTATTTGTTCATCAAGTATTTCTTATGGTTTCAATCTCTAAGTATTTAAAGACACAAGAGGAGTTCGTGAAAAGAGATGCTTGCAAACAATTATGAAAGTATTATCGGTTGTTTAACAATATCATATTAAATTATAATATAATAGACAAATATACTTATATTTAAATTATCTTCAAAAAGTTATCTCTAAAGTCATTTATACTACATTGAAATGGAATTAGTAAAAAAAACAAACTAAATCTTATTCTTCTATAACTTTATTTATGTCATTTGAAAAATGAAGATTGAAATAGTATAAAAAGTTGATTTAATATATCATTTAAATAATTCCAATTAAAATTTGTTTTAAATAAATTTATGAACATTTTATAATTTCTATATGCTTAAATTTTATTTATAAACATTTTATAACAATTTCTTAGTTAAATTTCAAAGTTATACTTTTCAGTGTAACTTTGTATTTATAATTGTTACTAACAGAAGCTTTTAAAAGTGTTAAAAAATTATGAACATGAGATCTTGTTCATTGATTTGGAAGGACAACTAAGAATATGTTAACATCTTCAATTGATAACCTTAAAGTTGGTTAAAAGATCATTAAATGTGTCCATTATCAATAAGTGGCTTAAATATTTATCCTCCTATCAAATTATATACAATATATATTTTCCTATATATTTCAATTGTTACAAAATTGGATGATACTTAAAATCTTAATGTACCCAAATGTATACCCTAATTATTACAAAGTTGCATTATATTAAAAATAGCATAAAAGATACACGGATAATACAGAGCGAAAAAAAGAAATGCAAAGTTGCATTATATTGAAAATAGCATAGAAGATACACTGATAATACAAAGAAAATAAATAAATAGTGTTGACCAGTGGATGAAACAATGAAAGGTGTGAACGTGATCCCCATGAACCTTCTTGCAGTTGATTTAGTAAAATCCAATCAATTGTTTTTGGGATTTGAGGGCGAGAAGACCCATCGATGGTCGTCACCCATTAGGGGGGTCGTATTTATACGGACTCATTAATTGTGCTTCATCTCCCATCGAAATTGAATCAAACATATAATTCACTTCCCCAATGAGTCTGTGATTAATTGTATTCCATCTCTCATCGAAATTGAATCAAAGAGATCCTTCACTTCCCCAATGAGTCTCTCAATGTACTCTGTACTCAAATTGGGAGTTGTGGACAGCATGTGGATCACCTATTATAACAATACATTTACTATGAGAGAACACCAAAAAGTTATAGATCTATATTCGTATTAATGTATTCCACCTTCCATCTCAAAAATTGTCATGCCTCAATGCTAGATGTATTTTGGACTGAGATTGAGAGTTGTGGACAGCATGTGGATCACCTATGATAGCAATATTATCATGCCTCAATGCCAGATGTATTTTGGACTGAGATTGAGAGTTGTGGACAGCATGTGGATCACCTATGATAGCAATACATTTACTATGAGGGAACACCAAAAGGTTATAGATCTATATTTTTATTAATGTATTCCACTTTACAAATAAAAAATTATCATGCCTTAATGCCATTACCACCTGCAAGATTTTACTTCCATAAACATCCTCAACACAAAAGTAAATGACAAACGAGACGCCTTGCATTCTTCATTACTTCCATTAAAAAGTAAATAACAAACAAGACGTCTTGCATTCTCCATTACCATGCCTAGCATTCAATCTCATACACATTAACATTACCATGCCTCACATTCGATCTGGTACACAGTAAAAAATAAATTGTTAAAAATTAAAAAGTAAATGACAAATGAGACGCCTTGCATTTTCCATTAGCAAGCCTCGCATTTTCCATTACCACTTGAAATCTTTACATTATTGCTGACACCTGTGATTCAGTAGTTGTATGGGAGACATGGTATACATTAAAAATAAAATTTTTTAAATTAAAAAGTAAATGAAAAACATTTTTTTTGGATTTGCTAAATTATGATAACTTACCTTATTAATTTATTAATTTTAAAAATTAAATGTGAAAATGTAAATATGTTAACTGATGCACTTAGAAAAATGTTATGTCAGGAAGTTATTAACATATGTCATGCCATAAAGTTATTAACACTAAATTTTATAGAAATGTCATACCAAAAAGTTATCAACATTAAATCTTATTCATTGATTTGATTTGAATGTAAGAGAAAAAATATGCTGGCATCTTTAATTATTGATCATAAAATTGAAGATTATAATTAAAAAGTTGATTAAACCATCTATTTCAATAAAGGTACTCGTATCAACATAATTAATATATACAATATTGTTTTGCATTGACGTATGGATGAAGGAGATATACAAGGAGTTCAGAAATAGTCTTTTACCCGCAGTGAACTCAAAGATCAGCACCACTGTCATGACGGCGCACGCAGCAATTCCTCACAAGCTTTCAAATAATGGATGCATGAAGTAGAAGAGCGAAACGAAAGCAAGTGTCATTCCGACCTTTATCGAATGGAAAATTCTCCTTGGATCGTTTGCAGCTGGTCGCCCAGACATTCTGCATATGGAAATAAAATCCGATTTCTAACCACCTAATACTTGCAGAATTTTCTCGAACACTTTATCATCCAAGCGTTTCTGAACAGCAGGTTTGAGCTCGATGGAGCCTTCGGTAATGCTCATCTTCGATTCTATGGTGGATACCTTGACCTTCGATTCCGCCATGGCGACAATTTAGTTGGGATGACTGGTTGTAAACTGGGTATGTTTTATAGACTTTGAGAGAATAATTTTTTTGAGTTAATTCAATGTCTATTTGATGAAGAAACTTTGAAGGAATATGCCGAAACGTAAGCACAGCCAAAGCATACGGTCGACCTAAGTACACGGATACGATAAGAAACCCTCCCTACCCTACGTATGAAATGTTATGCCCTTACCAAACCAGATGCTCACACTTGGAGACAATTTCTCCACGCTGATTGGTTTCAATAGAACAACGTACCTAAATCAATAAAGAAATTCAAGAAATTCTTGTGCACGGTTTCTGTAGTATATGAGTGGAGAATTTCCATTGATAATAATTGATGGCGTACTGAATAGATTATTTAGGACTGGGTTAACTCGGGAGTAATCTCCTTTGTTGATTTATTTTTTTTGGTCGGTTTTTTGCTGTTAGTTTTTAAATTTTTTGTCAATTTAGAATTCTAATCTTTTTTTTGAGCATTTGGGTTGGTTTAAAATGGGGTAAAACTCTAGTGTAAGGTTTGAAACATGAAATTTTGATCCATACAAAACTCAAACTACCCATGAAAATCTGGCCAAATTCAAATCCCTTTTTTAAATTAAAAACTGGATATGTTTACTACCTAATTAACATACCGAATTAGCATACTCCTATTATTCGAATTAGCATACTCCTATTTATTGGAAAAATTAATTTCTCTACCTCCCCACCTACCACACCTACCACATGGATGCTTCGACTCCTTTCTAGAGAATGCTTCCATCACACTCCAGATTGTTTTGGAAAGCTCTAGATCATTCAAATGCTTTCATTGTCTCTATAAAAATAAGCTATGTAACCATTTCACTTATTCATAAATAAAAATCTATTTCATTGTGCATTGTAGCCCACTCATCGTGGTATCAGAGCGAGGTGAGAGAGATGTTGTGCATTGTGTTGTTCCATTGTCTCTATAAAAATAAGCTATGTAACCATTTCGCTTATTCATAAATAAAAATCTATTTCATTGTGCATTGTAGCCCACTCATCGTGGTATCAGAGCGAGGTGAGAGAGATGTTGTGCACTGTGTTGAGGAAGCCGCAGCTTCTAGTAAGAGTTCGGGAGAGCTGTAGAGTGTTAGCGAATTGCTATGATAGTTGGAGAGGAAGCCGCAGCTTCCAGGTCAGTCGTGAGAGCCGTGAGGGCTGCAGAAAGTTTGGGAGATAGCCTAGTAACTGATCTGAGATTCCAGTCTTCTGTTGTAACAGTAAGCGGACGGAGTTGGACGTTGCAAGAGGTGGCGGAGGCCTACCTGATGGGTCTGTTCGAGGACACCAATCTGTGTGCGATCCACATGAAGAGGGCATAATTTTTTTTACTGAAGATTAACAAAATCGTGGGGGAAATTACTCTGCGGGTGAAGGAAATTTCTCTACACTTGTCAAATTTCTTTGTAGATTCTGAATCATAAAGTGAGGTTTTTGATAGTATTTGAAGCTGCGCAGTGATTTTAACACTGAGGCTGCGTGAAGGAGCTGAGAGAAGAGCCCAGAACCATGAGAAAATAACTGTTGTGGCTGAGAGAAGCGCCCAGTTCGATTTGTTGGACCAGTGGAGCCCGCGTAAAGAAAGCAGTGTAGATTCCGATTTTGTTGATGTTATTCTATCATAGCAAGGATCCGTGAAGGACGAGACTGCGTGAAGAGAGCCCATAAAGATCTGCCATTAGAGCAAGAAGACTAGCTACTACTCAACTCTAAGGCTTGGCTGTTCTGAGGTCAAAAGCCTCCTTTTTTATTATCTCAACCATTGTTCGCCCATTTCTCTATAGAGGAAAATAACAAAGCGAGATTTGTGTAGCTGTGTTTCGACTCTGTTACAGAAGAACATCTGAGGTTCCAAGTCCACAAGCGGCTGTGGTGAAGATTTGCAGCAAAAATATTGTTGGGCGGAGGGAATGAAGCAGTGGAGTTCCTTGTAAACTGATGACAATTTCTGGCTGTCCTTCCTTTGACTATTTTGTTGGATTCTTTTTTATAGGATTGTCATTAGAGCTTGATTAAAAATAAAAATTAAAATAAATAAGAATGGCATTAGGCATGTTTCAGCAACTTATGATCCCAACATTTTCTGGAAAAAGGTGCAATCAATGTAATAACAAATAGAGGAAAGAAAACCATTCCCGATGTTTATTTTGTGCTTAGTTTGAAGCATAATCTCATAAGTGTGGGACAACTTACTCAAAAGGGTTATAGAGTTTCTTTTGAGAATAATGTATGCACTATATGTGATATTCCTCCTGGTAAAATGGTGATTGCAAAGATTAAAATGTCAGACAATAGAATCTTCCCACTTCACATGAAAAGTGCAATGATGGAGAAGATTGGAGCAAGTTTCAAGGCATCAAGTCAAGATCAAGCATGGATATGGCACTTGAGGTATGACCATCTAAAATTTAAAGGATTGTGTCTGTTGCAAAGAAATGAAATGGTAAAAGGATTACCACCTATTCAAGCACCAATTAGTTCATGTGAAAGTTGTATTTTGGGCAAGCAACATAGGTTAAGCTTTCCAAAAGAGAAGTCATATAGAGCTTGGGCACCGTTAGAAATTGTGCATACATATTTGTGTGGTCCAATGTAGACACCATGATTAGGGGGGAGCATATATTTTCTGACATTCATTGATGACTATAGTAGAAAAACATGGGTTTATTTCCTTAAACACAAATCTGAAAGATTTAACAAGTTTAAGGAATTCAAGGCATTGGTTGAGAAACAGAGTGACCTATCTATTAAGATATTAAGATCAGATAAAGGATGAGAATACAAGTCAAATGATTTTTTGGATTATTGCAGGTATCATGGAATGAAGAAACAATTCACTACAAGCTATACACCTCAACAAAATGGTGTTGCAGAACAGAAGAATCATACAATAATGGAGATGGCAAGAAGCATGTTGAAATGCAAGAATCTATCTAATAAATATTGGGCTGAAGTCATAGCTTGTGTAGTTTATATATTGAATAGGAGTCCAACAAATATTGTGAGGGACATGATTCCTCAACAGGCATGGAGTGGTAAGCATCATAGTGTTTCTCATTTTAGAGTAATCGATTGCATTGCATATGCACACGTACCTAAACAAACAAGGAGTAAATTGGATGATAAAAGTGAAAAATGCATTTTTATTGGTTATGATGAACAATCTAAGGCATATAAGTTGTTTAATCCTATAACCAAGAAAATAATTGTAAGTAGAGATGTTGTATTCAAAGAGGAATAATCATGGGATGGCAATATAGACAAGACAATTATAGGTACAAGAATACTATATGAAAAACAAGGAGAAAAAGGTCAAGGAGAACAATCAAATGAGCAAGGAGGAATACCATCAAGAATTCCACAAGAAGAAAACTCACAAAGGAAATGTGAGCAAGGAGAAACATCAAGTCCACAAGTAAGTTATGATTCAAATCCTACACTTAATCATTAAGATCAAGATTAAGAGGCAAAAATACGAGAAGCTTGCAAGAAATATATGGTCAAGGAGATAGGATAGATTTGCAATCCAATTTTTCTCTATTTACTCAAGATCCAATATTCTTTGAAGATTCAATTAAGGGAGAACATTGGATTAATGCAATGAATGAAGAAATGGAGTCTATTAAGAAAACTGATACATGGGATCTAGTTGATTTACCTAAGGAGAAAGAATGCATAGGTGTGAAATGGGTGTATAAAACTAAATATAAGGAAAATGGAGAAGTTGACAAACATAAGGCAAGATTGGTAGCTAAATGATTTGCACAAGAATATGGAGTTGATTACAATGAAACATTTGCACCTGTAGAAAGACTTGACACAATTATGATGGTACTAGCTATTGCAACTCAACATAATTGGAAAGTTTATCAAATGGATATAAATCAGCCTTCTTGAATGGATATTTAGAAGAAGAAGTCTATGTGCTTCAACCACGAGGGTATGAAGTAAAAGGTCAATAAGACAAGGTTTATAGGTTGAAGAAGTCTCTTTATGGATTGAAGCAAGCACCAAGGGCTTGGTATATCAGGAGAGATTCATACATGATAAAAAATGAATCCATAAGAAGCGCTACTGAGCCTACAGTATACACCAAAGTCAATGAACAAGGTCAGATCTTGATTGTTTTCCTATATGTTGATGATTTGATCTATACAAGTAATCTCTCTATTGATATGTTTAAATCAACAGTGAAGAAGAAATTTGAGATGACAGACTTAGGGTTAATGAACTATTTTCTTGGCATTGAAGTCACACAAAATGATAAAGGCATTTTCATCTGTCAAAGTAAATATGCAAGAGATTTTTTAAAAAGGTTTAGAATGATAAACTGCAGTCCAATTTCTATACATGTGGCAGTTGGCACAAAACTAAGTAGAGAACAAAATGAGATGGATTTTGATTCAACCATATTCAAAAAAATTGGTTGGAAGTTTGATGTATCTGACAGGGACTAGGTCAGATATAATGTATGGAATCAGTGTGATTTCTAGATTCATAGACACACCAAAGAATTCACATTGGCAACCAAGAAAAAATTTATTAAGATACATTGCAGGGACTATGAATCGTGGCATTCTGTATTCCACTTCAAATAATCTACAGTTGGTTGGATACACAGATAGTGATTTTTAGGAAGCATTGATGACAGAAAAAGAACATCTGGATATACATTTCATCTTGGAGTAGGAGTTGTTGCATGGGCATCAAAGAAGAAATCAATAGTGACAATCTCATCAGTAGAAGCAGAGTATGTAGCAGATACATCAGCAACATGTCAAGCAGTTTGGATGTGAAGAATATTGAAAGATTTAATGCATAATCAAGAAGAGCCTACTACAGTCTATTGTGACAACAAGTCTACCATCGCACTATCAAAGAATCATGTTTTTCACAAGAGGACTAAGCATATTTACACAAGATATCACTTCATTCGATAACTTGTCAACAATGGAGAACTCATCCTACAACATTGCCGATCAAAGGAGCAACTTGCAGACATATTTACAAAGGCTTTAGCACAAGACCAATTTGAGTATTTAAGAGAAGCATTGGGCATTGTAAATACTGATGTAATTAGTAGTAGAAATTAGGGGGGAGTGTTGGAGAAATTAATTTCTCTACCTACCCACCTACCACACTTAAGCTTCGACTCATTTCTAGAGAATGCTTCCACCGACAGTCCAGATTGTTTCGAAAAGCTCTGGACCATCCAGATGCTTCCATTGTCTCTATAAAAATAAGCTATGTAACCATTTCACTTATTCAAAAATAAAAATCTATTTCACTGTGCATTGTAGAGTGTTTATTTGCCTCTGCCCACTCAGTATTATTTAACGACAGCAGAAAAATGCGGATCCTGCATCATTTATCTTAAAATAAAACATTTTGAATTGGCACATATTGGATTTGGGAGCACACTGTTTTGGGAAAAAACAATTGCCCAAACGCTCGAGGAACCCTCCACTTATTATTGTATAATATCGGGCGCATGCTTTTGGCAACCGGAAACTTCGTATAGAGCATCACCTGCAATAAAAATTACTGGAATGTATAATATCGGGCACATGCTTTTGGTAACCGAAAACTTCTTATAGAGAATCGCCTGCAATTAAAATTACAGGAATGTTGGACTGTTGTACGAAAAAGTTAAATTTATTCCCATACAAAGCTAACCGTACCAATGGGGATGGCTATTTCATTTTATCACCCTAAATATTTAAAAGCATTTATCCATTGCAGACCCAGCCTGTGAAGAAAATTGGGTGCTGTATCTGTCAAATTTATTAGCTTTCGCCTTGTCGAGTTTATCCAGTTTTTACATCCGAACAAACAAACGAGATATTCTTATTGCAAGGATTGTTGATTGCCCAACTAATCCTTCTTTTAAAGTTGGTCTGAACTTAAAATATCTCTATATGCTACCTTAAATACTGCAAAAATATCGCAATCTCACAACGTGTATTTAATTACTAAATATATCGTTGCTAAGCTAGGTTTGATCTTATCCCGGAGGATTAAATAAGTCTCCTACAATCTATGCAGTACATATGGCGTGGTTTTCTTAAAATTGTTACGTCGACTTTTCTCATAACGTTCATTACATTTCACACCAAAATATTTGTTTTTAAAGTTAATGTACCCTTTTGTAGTTTAATATTGAAACCCTCGGAGGAGCACTAGTCATCATATTTGTTGAAAATAGTAATTAGAAGTCGGTGAGATATTCACTCTCCCCGGGTCACTCAGTGAATTTGTGAGTCTGTATGTCAATATGCAAATACAAAGTCACATGTTTACTCAAACTCATTTTAAGTCAGTCGTCAAGCAGTTAAGTTATAAATATAGTCGATCTTTATCTTTTCGAGTCCAGTTAAGTAGTTGAAGAGTTAGTTGTATTAATGGTAATGTTTAATGTTGAGTCAATGTTACTTCTACACGAGTTAGAGTCCTTAGTTAGTCAAAATGATGAGATGCAAATGATGCATAGTAGAAGCAAAGAGGTAGAGAGGAAGAAGAACAACAACAGTAGCTAAGGAGTTGAAGAACACTCACAACAAGCTCAGTCTGTAAAGTCAACAGAATTCATTTGAGTTGAAGCTCATCTTAGGTATTGTATTTTGTATTCTCGCACCTCGTCGAAGTTATTAATATCAAGTATTTTGTGTGTTGACAAGTTTCAGTCATATTGAGTTTATGTGCTAAGCATAGTATTGTGTTATTATGCATCCATAAATCATTTCATTAAGTGTTTTTATTCATAGCGTGCAGCAAATCGTGATTTTGCATCCATAAATGATTTCATTAAGTGTGTTTATTCATAGCGCGCAACAAATCGTGCACTGCGAAGTTAGTTTTGAGAACTCTGTCATGAACCCGTGTGGTGTGCAATATTTAAAACTGCGTTGCGTATATTAGTCTGCAAGCGATGTCGATCTGAGAAATATCTGTATGAAAGTAATGTAGGCATATTTTTATGATAGAAAGAATATGGTATTATTTGGAAATAAGTGGTACACACTTGTAGAAGTAAAAATAAATGGTATAAAGGTGAATAAGTAAAAGGAGAATGTTTGAATATGTTTAAATCAAATCAAATCAAAGAAGAATGTTATATAAACTTTTTTTTTTACATTGAAGATCCTCAAAATGGTGCAGTGGTCCGAACGATATAAAGTTTACATTGAAAAATCGAAAGAAGAGGGGAATTCGTTGGAAAAAGAGAGGTCAAAATTATATGTTTGAATCGAATTGAGGAAGATGCTCCACTCGAAGGAGAAAATATAATTTTCATTGTTATATTGATATGGTGGAAGGTAAAAGAACTTTCAAAGAATCCAAGCCATTAAAGTGGGGGTCGATGCGGAGGTAAAGTCAAGGAGTATGAAATATAAAAATAATGAGTCTAAAATGACTTCCATTGGAGATATCAGTGTTAAGAATATAGCCAAGAAAGTAAATAACTAACAACAAGATCAAGAAGGAAAACAAGACGGGCGGAAAAGGCACGAAGCCAATTCAATTAATGTGTACATCAATAATGTATATATAGTACATATTGCACAACTGTCCTCTAATGGTATGACCGTTAGGGTAAGATAACAAATTGAGATTAGAGAGTTTTCAACATTGCCCCTTAATCATAAGTTCAAGTTTCGAAGTCTATCTTTGATTTGCAGTTCATTCGGGACTTGTTTGTGTTCTGCATTATGGACTTGTGTATGTTCAGAATATGATTGTGTATGTGAACAAATGATCAAATAGGAAACAAGCATGCATTTTTCTCACAACAAAATCAGTGAAGTCAATGAAGTTGATAATGATCATATGAAAGATCAGTGTTTTGATATTCATCCGTGTATACATTGTGAAAGAATACACATTGTTCCAATAGATTATACATGTGTTGGATCTCTTCTTGGCCATAATTGTGAATGG
>ML805306.1:3174-26130 GCA_009831015.1 Picea engelmannii
ATAGCGCGAGGTCCCGATATACCAAGAGAAAGTCAACGTTGACCAGAAGCATCGGGTCTCGGAATCCGAGAGTCCAGTTCCCCGTTGTGGAATTCGCGAAGTCGCGAGAGCCGATCCTTCATTAACTAAGGAAGGGAGGATCGCCAGAAGTAACTGTGGGTAAGGACTCCAGAGGGAGTTGGAGAGTTTGTTAACTCTTTGGGCCGAGAACTAGGAGGTCCTGGTGGAGCGACCGTGCCGCTGAGAGGCAGGTTGCGTCAATTACCCTTTAGGGATGGGACTCCCGATAGTCTTTCATCATGTCGCGAATCAACCACATACTCCTTCTCCTCATTTTTCTAGCTTTCCCATACATGCTCCCAGGTTATCTCTTCTCGGTTCTATTTTTTTACCTGCACCTCCGCAATATCATGAACCCTCCATTTCATCCACAATCAGTTTGCCCATCTGCGAACCTACCTTCATTTCACCTACCTCATACAGAAAATCACTAATGGGCCCCCCACCCTTCATTAGCTTTCCAAGCAAATTCTTCCCTACATGGGCTACCCATATCACACTGGGGCACCTGTTTCTGTATTTGTACAATTATCCCCAATTATTCGTTATTTATTGTACAAACGCCTTTATTTTTTTAGTCGTTACATTCCCCTTTTTTGTCGTCACCTTTGGCAACCTACTTCCCTCTTTTTGGCCAGCTGCAACCCATGTCACCTTTGGTTGGAGCACTACTTATCATCTTCCCTTTCCCGACATCGTCCATATGATGCAGGAGCATCTCTCCACGTCATCCAGCTAGCCAGCCAGCCATGCCAGCGAATTCAAATCGCATGCTAAAAGAGAAGCGCAGCCTCATCTAAATTTGAATTCAATGTAATTTAAATGCTTAGGTTGTTGAGCTAGGAAGTCATGCCTTTGTGCAGGCATAGAGTAGATGGGCCTTTAATGTGTGTAATGGCTGAAATCTAGATCCGATTCTGGACTAGACAGCCCATTCAATGCAATTGAATAGGGTAGGTAGGTTGGAGGGAAGCACTCGAAGAGCCCCCTCAGGTAAAAGAGATTTTTCATATCTCATTTTGGTATTTGTTGTAGTTGTAAAGAGAGTAGAGTTCTGTGAGTAGAGAGAAGAAGACAAGAGTCGAGACCTTGTTACAGGCCATGCTTAGGAGCACATTGTACAAACAGGCATTTTCCATTTTAATACAAAGAGCATTTTTTCCTGCATATTATTCTAAGTTGAATGAATGCCTGTGAGTGTTCTATTTTATGATATGACTGTATGCTAGGAATTTGCAGGTTGTTCTGATTTCAGGTGAAGGACTTTGAGGCTTCACACCAGGAGGGTGTGGTAAGACGCTACAGGTTCTGATAGTCGTGCATAAAGGTTGCACTTCTGAATTCTACGAGTTCAAACAAAGACGTGCTGTGGCACAAGAACTGAAGTCAACAACTCAGGGAAGACCTCAAGGTTCCTGAACACCTTGAAGGCAAGGCTATGTGAGAGAAGACACAATTGCAGATAAAAGGTCTGAGGAGTTTTGTAGAGCTTTGCCAAGTGGGCATTGAGCACAGGCATAAGGTGCGTTTGGAGGAACTCTGTTGTGAGTTCAGACAGGAGAACCAAAATCACTAAGGATTCTGTGAAGCTCTGTCAGGTGGGCATTGAGCAAGTGCATAAGTGCACAGGATGATAGAACTGCTGGAAGTTCTGAGAAAATACACTCTGCCAGGTGGGCATTTGAGTCATTGTGCAGATAGGCACAGGGAAGAGAAGAGAACTCTTTGAGTTCTGGAATTCAGAGGAAGAATCCACTAAAGGATCTTCACAGGGTTACTGAACACCCTGAAAGCTTAGCAAGAGGTTGCTGGAGCAAAAGGAGCCAGGAGGGCATCCAAACATTCTCCATCTGTGGGAGAAAGGAACAAGGATGAGTTTCTGTGGAGGTCGAAGCTATAGGAAAATCTCAGGAGAGAAAGCGCGGTGTATGCGCGAAGACTCTACAGGAGGTAGAGGTCAAATATTCAAATATTTGAAGAAGAGCTCAAGAGGAACAATGTTTTTACATGCGTTGGCGAAGCTCAGAGTCGAGGAGTTCACAGAGGAAAAGGAGAACAAAGGTTGAGGCCTTTGGGAATTGGAAATTCTTCCAAGTCTGGGAAGAAAGTGTAGGAAGCTCAGGAGGGAGCACAACAACCGTCAGATCGGCAGGAGAAGAAACGATCTGCACCATCAGATTTGGGAGGAAAATCCCGTCAGCCGTCAGATTTGGCAAGAAGAGAGGAGGTTACAACTGGGTTTCTAAGGTGCAAGACCAGGAGATTGGGGGACTGTTGGATGTTCCCATAAATACCCGTCAGCCGTTGGATTGGGTGAAGGTGCGTAGAGTTTAGCCTCTTGAGTGAGTGTGTAGAAGAACAGATCTGGGCCATCTGATCTTGAGCAAGTTACATGTCAGTCGTCGGATTGGACAGGAGTTGCACGAGGTTTACCATCGAGACTTCAGCCATCGGCATATCAGGAGTCACGAGGATAAGAAAGTCGAGACACTTCAAGTCTCAAAACGTCGGGAAGATCTAGCCCATCCGTTAGCGGAGACACGTGGCAGAGATCGAGGCATCGGGAGTCGAGATATCAACATTCCTGTGGACAAGAGATCAGGGAAGTCCATAGTGAAAACACCGAAAAAAATCTGAGCCTTCTGTTTGGGGAGACAGGTGTCAAAAATTTGAAGAGAGTCGGTATATTGGCTATCGGGAAATCGGAGTCCCTGAGGTCGAAAAAGTTGGGACATCACAAGTCTCGAAATCCCGGAGAAATCAGGACCGTCCATCTCTAGAGGACGCGTGGCAGCGATCGAGCGCCACCGGGGAAATCTCCGACAGGAGGTCGTTCATCGGTAAATCGGGATTCGAAGTATCGCGAGTCCCGTAGACAAGAAGCCCAAGCATTTTAGAATCGCGAAATGCGATACCCCTGACAAAGGGAATAGCTCTATGGTGGGGGCCAGCTGTCAGCACGTCGACATATCGAGTCCATCGGAGAATCGAGAATTGTGGGGACGAGGAGTCCATACATTGTGGAACTCCAAATTTCGAAACCCCGACGAGAGGTAAGGTTGTGCTCACGGGGACACTAGTCATGTGGACCGAGGGTCTAGGCCGGAGGCCAGCTAGGCGAAGGCGCATCGGGGATTAGAGGATCGCGGATTCCGTGAGAGAAGGGTTTGTGCATTTCAGTATCGCGAACCTCGAAACTCCGATAGGAGGAATCCCGATAGAAGTATATGGTTGTGGTCATACAAGAGGTGGTCGCGTGGACCAGGGCTTAGCTAGGAGGGCTAACGCACATCGGGATTCGGAGGATCGCGAGTCCTGAGGATGGGTGTATTTTGACATTGGAAAGTCTGAAACCTTGATGGGAATATGACTGCAGTCATATAGGAGGAGGTCGCGTGGACTAAATGCAGGGCCTGAGGGCTAAGGCAATAGAGGAGCATATCAAGGATCAAGGATCGGAAAAACAAGTTGTTTGGACATTTCAAGTGCCAAAATCCCGATAGGAGGAACCCCGATAACAAAGTAAAAGGCCAACATTGATTTCCCGATAGAAGAAGGGGAGATCTCGTGAGGGAGTGTTGTGGGTGAAAATTTCCCGATAGGGAAATAGAAGAACCTTTCAGTTCTTTGGGCCGAGGAAGGAAGAAAGATCCTGTGAGTGGACGTGCCTAGTGGGCGCGCCTGCGTCAAGTGGTATTAGAGCCTTGTTCTTGTCTGTATATTTCGGGCAAGAGAGGCAAGAGATAAGAGAATACTCTGATACACATCAAGTGGTATCAGAGCCTTGTTCTTGTCTGTATATTTCAGGCAAGAGAGGTAAGAGATAAGAGAATACTCGGATACACATCAAGTGGTATCAGAGCCTTGTTCTTGCTTGTATATTTCATGCAGGAAGAGGTAAAGAGCACTCTGATACACGTCAAGTGGTATCAGAGCGGGAAATTCATCTGTATATTTCAGGTGAAAGAAGACAGAGTTGTTGAGGACTCTGTAACGATTTGTTTGCAGGTAGGCAACGATCAAGGAGGCAGTCAGGAGGACTGTAAGTGAAGCTGGAAACACTAGGGATGCAGAGTGACAGCAGGTTTGCTAGGAAAGTAGGCAAAGACAACACCATGGTTACTGAAGACCATAGGCATGTTGGGAGGAAGAGCAAGGTAGAAAAGCTTGCAGGGATGGATAGAGAGCTCGTTGATATAAGAGAGGAGATGAAATGGATGAGATGCAGCTGAATGCGAGGATAGATGAGCTCGAATTGAAGCTGTGGCAGGATAAGAAGCCAAGATGGGTATATGAGTGGCCCATGAAGAAGGCAAAAGCAAAGTGGCTAGTCAAGGAGTTGATGGTCAGAGGGCAGCACAGGCTATTAAACTGATGGTTGAGGTATGCTGAAAACCTCAAGGCCATAGAGGAAAAGATGATTTATGTCTGTGAACCAGAGACTGGGAGAGGTCTCGATGATTTTGAAAATGAATTGGAATCAGCTGAGGATCTCAAGGACTGCCAGGAGGGCAGAGAAGAAATTCCAGTTTTCTAGGTGGGCAACGAAATGAGATCATTGAGGGGTCTCACGGACTGTCAGGAGGACAGCCAAGGAATTTCACATTGCCAGCTGGGAAATGAAATGAGGTCCCTGCGGGATCTTGACGACTACCAGGAGGGCAGTGGAAGCATCTCAGATTGCCAGGTGGGCAGAGATTAACATACGAGACTATCTGAAAGTCTCATAGACTCGGAGGTGAGTACAATTCAGCAAGGGTTGCTGATGAAGGTGGGATCAATTGATTCCATGATCTGCCAGGAGGGCAGTAGGGACATCCCATATTGCCAGGTGGGTAGGGATGAGCAGGTGAATTTTGATCAGCCCGAGGAGATGACAGAATAGATGAGACTGTCTGAGAGTCTCATAATCTCAAAGATGGATTTGGATCAGCATGTGCAGCTGACCGAGGAGGAAGATCAGGATAATATTCTGATTATTGGGGGAATTGGAATATTCCTACCATTTGCCCAGGAGGAGGCAGAAATTTGTGTTGCAGGTGCAACAATAGTAGCAAAACAGTCGGCTGTGACTGTCAGGGAAGAAAAGAGATTGGAGTAGACTTTGGAAGCTTCCCAAGCAGAAGCAGAAGAAGACGAGGAAGAAAATGAGCATTCTGAGGAATGGATCAATAATTTCGGCCAGGGAGCTGAAAAGAAAGAAGCTATAGCACTGGAGCTAGCAGCAAAGGAAGCCAAAGAGAGACTAGGCAGATTTATCACTCCATGGGAGATGGAGCTAGAGATGCTGGAGGATTGGCTGAACAATCCAGGGCCAACAAGAGAACTGATAGAAGTTGAGCTATCAGGGAAGGTGACTGAACAACAAGTCATTCAAAGGGAGACTACAGAGCTGAAGTCCATAGCAGAGTGGCAACTTGAGGCTACAGATGAAGATGAAAAGGATGGCATGGGAGATCCAGAGAATCTGCCCATGTGCCAAAAATTTTTGCAGCTGAGGAGACCGCAAGAATAGGGCCAGCCATGGGAACAGCTAGACGAAGTGATAGAAGAGATTAGAAGGTTGATGTTGAGGTCAGCAGAGACTGCCAGCGAGGAGAAGCTGAGCAGAAGCAGAAGAGCAGCGGCAACAGCAGCACAGAAGTAGCAACAACAACAAAATGGAGTAGATGGGAAGCTCCAGATGTTTGTTTGGGATCCAGGAGGATTTCCAACAGCTGAGAGGGGAAGCTCATGAGCAGGAGCTCATGAATTTTGCAGCTGAGGAGTATGATGTAGGAGCATCTCTCCATGTCAGCGAGCCAGCCAGCCAGCCACGCCAGTGAATTCAAATCGCATGCTAAAGAGAGGCGCAGCCTCATCTAAATTTGAATTCAATGTAATTTAAATGCTTAGGTTGTTGAGCCAGGAAGCCGTGCCTTTGTGCAGGTGTAGAGTAGATGGGCCTTTAATGTGTGTAATGGATGAGATCTAGATCTAATTCTGGACTAGACAACACATTCAATGCAATTGAATAGGGTAGGTAGGTTGGAGGGAAGTGCTTGACGAGCCCCCTCAGGTAAAAGAGATTTTTCATATCTCATTTTGGTAGTTGTTGTAGTTGTAGAGAGAGTAGAGTTCTGTGAGTAGAGAGAAGAAGAGAAGACCTGAGACCTTGTTATAGGCCATGCTCAGGAACACATTGTACAAATAGGCATTTGCCATTTTAATACAACAAGAAGTTTTTCCTGCATATTATTCTGTGTTGAATGAATGTCTGTGAGTGTTCTATTTTATGATATGAATGTATGTTGTTAATGTATGCTAGGAATTTGCAGGTTGTTCTGATTTCAGGTGAAGGTATTTGAGGCTTCACACCAGGAGGGTGTGGCAGAACGCTGCGGGTTCTGATAGCCATGCACAAAGGTTTCACTTCTGAATTATGCAGGTTCAGACAAAGATGTACTGTGGCACAAGAACTGAAGTCAACAACTCAGGGAAGACCTCAAGGTTGCTGAACACCTTGAAGGCAAGGCTGTGTGAGAGAAGACACAGTTGCAGACAGAAGATCTGAGAAGTTCTGTAGAGCTCTGCCAAGTGGGAATTGAGCACAGGCACAAGGTGCGTTTGGAGGAAATCTGTTGTGAGTTCAGACAGAAGAACCAAAATCACTAAGGATTATGTGAAGCTCTGCCAGGTGGGCATTGAGCAAGTGCATAAGTGCACAGGAGGATAGAACTGTTGGAAGTTCTGAGAAAATACACTCTGCCAGGTGGGCATTTGAGTCATTGTGTAGATAGGCCCAGGGAAGAGAAGAGAACTCTTTGAGTTCTGGAATTCAGAGGAAGAATCCACTGAAGGATATTCATAGGGTTACTGAACACCCTGAAATCTCAACAAGAGGTTCCTGGAGCAAAAGGAGTGTTATCCACAATTTTGGTCATTATGATGATGTTATGATGATGGAAAATCAAGCTCTTCACTAAGAACACTTTCCTGAGAAAAGTTACATTTGTCTGCTTGCAGAAATCATACTTTTAAGGGAGGTTCGCAGGCTGCCTATATATTTTCCTGCGATAATGCCTGATTCTCGCAGGCTGCATTAAGCTGGAGTGTGAATAGTTCACACTGTACCTAACTCTCAGGGTGCGAACATATTCTAAAGCAGGGAAAAAGATAAAATCTCGAACCTTCTAGAAGGGAATCTTCTAGAAAGATGAGTTGGCTTGTGAATGGTTATCTAAGAACTGGCTTTCCTGATATCTTGGGATCATTTCCTATCCAAGTAACTAATCTATCTTCTCCTATATATTGAGGAGAATGCTCATGGAATGGGTTAGAAGCAAACTAGCAAGAGATTGATTGGAGAATTAGTGGAAGATTGTATGAAGGATTGGTGCTACAACAGCTAGAGACAACAACAAGGTCATCAAAAGTGGTTGATTTTCTTCATGCATGAGCAAGTGTGTGTGTCAGAGCTAGGAGCCATCGAAAGGAGATCTACAACATCAAGGCTCAGGTTGTATGTTTCACTTTCTATTAATTCAATACAACAATGTGTCCCTTTCCCATAAAGATGATGTCACTTTATTACATAACTCCTTGATCATATGTATGGATTAGCTATTGAATATATTGATTTTCTTTCACTTCGATTGGTTTGTACTTTTGTGATCTGAATGGAACAAGAGCATTGGAGCAAAGCTTGGAACAACAGAGACCCAAGGAATCGTTTATAAGGTACGTCTATGACCTGTGTCTCTTAGTTCATTCAATAGGTTAAATCTAGGAAAAGAGTATCATTCTGTCTTGTTTTATTCTAGATCCAGGTGGATCTAGGGAGATCGGTTTGTGTTCGCACTTACAGATTAATCCTGAAACAAAATTGGTGACTCCACTGGGGAACGGATTGTTTCCTAGTTAGTCTAGTTTCCCTTGCTTTGATTTCTTGTTTTCTGGTCTCTGAGTCTGTGGGAGATCCATCAAGAATCTCTGGATTTGAAAGTTCACTCAAAATTTTTGTCCTTTTTCTAAATTTTGTGTTTACAGACATTCTCGCACTGTACCCTTTAGTGGCCTGCAAGAATCATCTGATTTCTCACCCTACTGTGTAATCCAATGCGAGATGTTCTCACCCTACCAATGTCTAGCCTACGAGAATACCTAATTCTCGCACTGTAATATATTGCTAGCCTACAAACTTGTTTGTGAAAATTTTTGGATTGGGTATTGTGATTTTTTGATACCCAGTTTTGCTTTGAATAGCTCGATTGAACTTTTGGAGCCTATATTGATCTTCTTACAGTCTACTTGACATCCTTTGAGTTTCTTTTCGCCACTTTTTCTTTGTTTGTTTTTGAAGGATTAGTCTCTTGCTTTGAGTGTCTTTCAATTACAAAGCATGTGTTTTCTTTAGAATTGTTTAGGGAAAGATCAGATTTCTTCTGAATAGTTCTCTTTAAAAGAGAACCTTTAGTTTGGGTTTCTTTTTTTTAAGAAAGTTCATTATTGCTTTTAGTGAAATTTTTGAAACAAAAAGATTTAATTTCTTTCTTTATATTAGATTGGGGGCATCCTTGCATTTGCAGTAGCGAAATTGCATGATTGATATTGATGAGTTTAATAGACTTTGGGACATGTGCATATGGGAATGATAAATGTTTTCTCCTTCTCGTAGCATATCTTTCATCGAAATGAAATTCTTTCATCTTCATATCTTTGCATAATTTTCGAGTCGGTCAAAACACCATATTGTCCACGCCATCTTCCTTTTGAGTAACAACAGCCTTAAAAATAAAACACTTGTAAAAATTGATTAGACATTTTTATCTTTTCTGGTAGAAAACCTACATTAGATTAGTTGTAGGGCTTTGGAATAGGTGTGAAAGATAACTTTCCAAAGCTGCAAGCAAACATAGTATCTTGTGATAGGGAGAGTTAAATCCACTTACTACATTTTTTCCTAGGAAGCCCTTCTCACACAAGGGTCAAGCACTAGGTCGCATTGATGTTGGCAAAGTTACTCACCCTTCTTTGTTGACATCAGTGTAGAGATTGAACGTATTACGGGGATCACTCGGAGGTATACCCACAATGATGAGTGGAAGCCTTTTGAGTTGATTTCGGGCTAGATACCCTTCCCTTGCATGTGGATCGGACTGTTGACTATCCCCCCAGGATTTATTGTTGTTGGTGGTAACCTTAGTGGCCTATCTTTCTAGGTTCTGTACACGAGGTGACTGTGGAGGGGCAAGTCTTCACGGTACCTGGAATCGACGTTGGCCAAACTCACTCGGGCTCCTTGGAGGGTATACCCACGATTATGTGTGGGAGATTGCACTAGGGTGTAAGTCCGTTAAGTAGGTTGTCAACGTAACTTTTCCACCAGCTCTATCTCAGCCCCTTCTTACTTTGTTCTCGCGACGTTGGATTTCATCACCAACTAGTGCGTTCATTGTGAGAAGGTTTTGTTTGTTTGCTTGCTTCCTAGATTTTTAGCGTGTGTTGTTTATTTTCCATAGTGGACTCTAGATTGGATTTTTGTTTTTCATGGCGTCAGTTCCCAAAATGACCAATGAAGGAACCTCTGATCCAGGGGAACCTTTTGTTTTTCCTTCTTACGGAAACATTGGTCCTCCTCACATCGCTACTTTGAGCCTTCCAGGTCTCACAATTGGATTGTCGGTGTGGTTGTTTTCCACTCAGGTAATCCTGAATGCAATAAGTTATTCAGTCACAAGCACTTCCCCCCAAGAGCATCAACCTCATGTTGATCCTTCACCTTCTTCACCAGTAAGTTCTTCTTCACCTTCTTCGTTTGCAAGGTCTCCTTCCATTTCATCTTCTTCGTCGAGTGAAAGTTCTGAATCTAGTAACTCAGTAAATAAGAAGAAGAAGAAAAGAAAGATTAAGAAGAAGAAAGATAAGCAAGTGTCAAAACCTCCAACCACTGTCAAACGTGTTGGAAAACAACCAGTTACTGTTAATCGTGCTGGGAGTGTTGATGATGTCAAGATCACCCAAACAACTCATAACCTCAAGTACCCTTGTAGGCTTTGTAAGGGTATCCATCTTCTTAAGGATTGCCCTAGTCTATCCAAGGTTATAGAAGCATGGTCTACACATCCTTGCCAACCCACGTCGCTAGTCTCTGAACAACATGTTGATGACTTCCCGTCGACTAGCCATGATACGGTCGGGCAGAAGAAAAGTAGAGTCAAATTCTCATGTATGTTATGCAAAGGGATTCATCTAACTCATCTTTGTCCTCATATGGAAGAAGCCTCGAAATTACTGGAAGACATGACAGTTTCATAGCCTCAACTTCCAACTGCTTACTGTAAGCTTTCTGTCAACCCTTCAATAGTTGATGGAATGATCACTCTGGTCCCTTCACCGGTCAATCTGGTTGATCATGTCGTCAATATGGTCACATCCTTAGTTGAACCAGTTGACAAAGTGGTTGAGCCGATACCATCCTCGGTCAACCCCACTCTCCCATTAGAGAGTGAAAACCAAACGGTCGATTCGTTTCCACCTGTCGACCCCATTCTCCCCGTGGGGAATGAAACCCAAGTGGTTGATCTGATCCCTCCATCAGTCGATCCTACTCTCCCTCTAGAGAGTAAACCTGATACTGCCCATGTTTTTCTCGTTGATATAGACTCTGCCATGTCAGGGGGTATTCCTCCTTCTCTCGTGGAACCCCCTCCAAGTAATGAGGCCATCCATTTTGATTGGGGTGTGCTAACTGGACCTCGTCTTCCCTATTACATTCCTTTCCAGATTACAGTACAGGTTTATGGTCGAGACATTTCTCGAACGTTGATAGATGAAGGTTCATCTGTTAGTATTTTGTCCTCTCTTGCTTGGCAAGCCTTGGGTTGTCCTCCACTTGCGTCGGTTACGCAGAATCTGTTAGCTTTTAACAGAAGAACTAGTCAACCTTTAGGGACCCTTCCTCAGTTTCCTTTAACTTTGGGAGGGAAAACTATCTTCATTGATGTCATGGTAGTCCAAGACCCCTTGGATTTTTCTTTACTCCTTGGGTGAGATTATTTCTATGCCATGAAATCTATTGTGTCTACTCTTTTTCGTGTGATATCTTTCCCTCACGATGGACGGGTTGTGACTGTTGATCAACTTTCATTCATTGACCCCGCCTAGATTGCCTCCCTGAATGGTTCTTATATGCAGATGGTATTTCCCCCGTCATAGGTCAATTATGTGGCATTGTTGCCCATGGCTTCAACTTCTAATGATTTAGATCCAGTAGTTGACATGGTAATCTCTTCGATAGGGTTGTTAGAGCCTGATCTCTTAACTCATGTCGCAACCCTCAACATGGTGTCCTTCCAGAGTGTGTTTCTTCCGTCAAATGAAGACCTCTTGGAAGCCATGACCGAGTTTTGTCCCTTGACATGGTGTCATTCCAGAGCATTGTCCTTTTAGAATCCATGATCAAGAATAGAGGTCTCGAGGATAGTTTTTGCGTCTCTGTGGAAACCTCATTAAAAAATGAAACAGAGGTTATAAGCATAGTTCTTGTTTCTATGTCAAGCTCATTAAAAAATGAAATAGTTTTCCCCCTCTCTGTTTGAGTCAAGTCCTTTGTCTAGTATTTGAAGCTTCATTTCATTCTCCTTTGCAGTTGGATGAAATGAAGCTTAGGGGGCATTTTCCTCAGCCTCTGGACTTCATGCTGATGTTAAGCCGCTAGTTTCTTAAGCTGGGGGCTAAGTACCAACCATCCATGTGTTATGCGTTGGGAAGTCACAAACATAGTTTCCTTTGGTTCAAGCTTGTGTAAAAATGAAACCAGGTCCAAGCATAGTTTTGTTTAGTTTTTAAGCTTGTGTAAAAAATAAAATCTATCCCAAGCATAGTTTTGCTTTGTTTTAAAGCTTGTGTAAAAATAAAAACAATCCCGAGCTTAGTCTTTGTCCGTTCTCGCGCTCTAAAATACATGAGAACGTGATTGAGCATACTTTTATCAATTTTTCGGGCTCAACAAGGTTATACGAAAAAGGAACCCCCCTGGAGTCCTCTTTAAGCTCTTTTCAGACTCTCTAAACATGAAAAAATTGTCGAGCGATCTTGTTCTTTTCACGCTCGTTAAAGTATTTGAGGAAAAAGTTCAATGAGCGATAGTTTATCACTTTTTCGGTCTCATCAGACTATTTTACGAAAAAGGAACTGAGAGAGTTCTCTTTTAAGTGTTTTTCCAAACTTTATAATCTTGAAAAACCGTCGAGTTTTCTATCTCTGGACTCGTTAAACAAACATTGACAGACCCGTGATGGGACCAAACCACTCCTTCCTAGGGTTCGTTAAACATACTCCGAGGGACTCATCCGAAGGATGAGATTACATTACAAGCATATGTTATCCTCCTCAAGCTTGCGTAAAAATAAAGATGTACTCACCAGAAATGGTGGGGGAAAAATTGGGAAAGAATTGTATCTAAACCTGTATTCTCTGGAAGAGTCGCTTTTGAACATGACACCCTTTCACTCGCCTTGTGTCTAGGTTGGAAAATCCACTTGTCTCCTATTCATACTCCTTTATAAGATTACAAATCGGTCTGTGATCCCTATTTTTGAGTCAGTGTTTCCAAGATAGTTGTCGTGTCGTCAATATGTTCAAAAAGATGTTCAACCCGAAAAGCCTTCTATTGCGTCGGCCATTTTTGCAATCTTAAAGCCTTCTATTGCGTTGGCCATCCCTGAGTCAGTCCTAAATCATTTGTTGCTCTGATCTACATCAAATCTTGTTACTTTTTTCATGTCGTTGATGTGGGATACATTAAGGCCCTCCTATGACGAGTCTTTTCCTGTCGACTTCAACTCATTATCCAGGAATCAGACTTAGAAACTAATCGGTACCTTGGAACTTGCATGCCTCAATGGCAGGTTTCCTCGCTTTCGATAGTGGGTTTTCATTATTGACCCCTGATCGGGTGATTCCGTCGAGTGTTCGACTTCAACTCATTAATTCACATTCATTGTGTTGTACTAAAGTACCTTCGGAGTCATTGACATTAATGGTGATTTCCCTCGCACTTGTTAATGGTATACACTAATGACCGGTAATCAAGTGGTTTCTACCATGTTTGACTTCAACATATGTAATCACATGGTTAGATTCGTACTTTGGGCGACGAGATTGAAGACCCTGGATTTTGTCTTAGTGATCCAGGTTGCGATGGAGTATGTATAATTTGCGACATATAGATCTACTGTGTATGTTTCGTGGCTATGTTGTCTTGATTGAAAATTTGTCGCATAGATCCACAGTGTATTAAGGTGGCTATGCTATATTTTGACAGCATGGATCCACAGTGTATGATTGGTGGCCATGAACTTTGTTTATGATGTCATCAGTCTATGATCTGAGTATGGGAATGCCTACCTCAGCATTGATATACATGATATTCTGCCGATGCTTGGATGTTTGCAGGTTTCCGATTAGATGTGCTCTTGGTTCTTGACACACACATGTAGCTTACAAAGTCTATCGACTGTCACTGTTTCCAATCTCAGACTTTGGGGGGCATTCTGTTATCCACAATTTTGGTCATTATGATGATGTTATGATGATGGAAAATCAAGCTCTTCACTAAGAACACTTTCCTGAGAAAAGTTACATTTGTCTACTTCCAGAAATCATACTTTTAAGGGAGGTTCGCAGGCTGCCTATATATTTGCCTGCGAGAATGCCTGATTCTCACAGGCTGCATTAAGCTGGAGTGTGAACAGTTCGCACTATACCTAACTCTCAGGGTGTGAACATCTTCTAAAGGAGGGAAAAAGATAAAATCTCGAACCTTCTAGAAGGGAATCTTCTAGAAAGATGAGTTGGCTTGCAAATGGTTATCTAAGAACCGTCTTTCCTGATATCTTGGGATCATTTCCTATCCAAGTAACTAATCTATCTTCTCCTATATATTGAGGAGAATGCTCATGGAATGGGTTAGAAGCAAACTAGCAAGAGATTGATTGGAGAATTAGTGGAAGATTGTATGAAGGATTGATGCTACAGCAGCTAGAGACACCAGCAAGGTCATCAAAAGTGGTTGATTTTCTTCATGCATGAGCAAGTGTGTGTGTCAGAGCTAGGAGCCATCGAAAGGAGATCTACAACATCAAGGCTCAGGTTGTATGTTTCACTTTCTATTAATTCAATACAGCAATGTGTCCCTTTCCCATAAAGATGATGTCACTTTATTACATAACTCCTTGATCATATGTATGGATTAGCTATTGAATATATTGAATTGCTTTCACTTCGATTGGTTTGTACTGTTGTGATCTGAACGACACAAGAGCATTGGAGCGAAGCTTGGAACAACAGAGACCCAAGGAAGCGTTTATAAGGTACGTCTATGACCCTTGTCTCTTAGTTAATTCAATAGGTTAAATCTAGGGAAAGAGTATCATTTTGTCCTGTTTTGTTCTAGATCTAGGTGGATCTAGGGAGATCAGTTTGTGTCCGCACTTACGGATTAATCTTGAAACAAGGAGCCAGGAGGGAATCTGAACATTCTCCATCTGTGGGAGAAAGGAACAAGGAAGAGCTTCTGTGGAGGTCGAAGCTACAGGAAAATCTCAGGAGAGACAGCGCGGTGTATGCGTGAAGACTTTACAGGAGGTAGAAGTCAAATCTTCAAATATTTGAAGAAGAGCTCAGGAGGAACAACATTTTTACACACGTTGGTGAAGCTCAGAGTCAAGGATTTCATAGAGGAAAAGGAGAACAAAGGTTGAGGCCTTTGGGAACTGGAAATTCTTCCAAGTCTAGGAAGAAAGCACAGGAAGCTCAAGAGGGAGCACAGCAGCCATCGGATCGACATGAGAAGAAACAATCTGCACTGTCAGATTTGGGAGGAAAATCCCTTCAGCCATCAGATTTGGTGAGAACCGAGGAGGTTATGACTGGGTTTCCAAGGTGCAAGCCCAGGAGATTGGGGGACCATTGGATGTTCCCATAAATACCCGTCAGTCGTTGGATCGAGTGAAGGCGCGTAGAGTTTGGCCTCTAGAGTGAGTGCGCAGAAGAACAGATCTAGGCTGTCAGATCTTGAGCAAGTTACCCATCAGATCGGACAGGAGCTGCACGAGGTTTACCATCGGGACTTCATCCATCGGCATATCGGGAGTCACGAGGACAAGAAAGTCAAGACACTTCAAGTCTCGAAATGTTGGGAAGATCTGGACCATTCGTTAGCGAAGACACGTGGCAGAAATCGAGGCATCGAGAGTTGGGATATCAGCATTCTCATGGACAAGATATCGGGGAAGTCCATAGTGAAAACCCCGACACAAATCTGAGCCGTCCATTTGGGGAGACAGGTGTCAGAAATCTGAAGAGAGTCGGTATATTGGCTATTGGGAAATCAGATTCCCTGAGGTCAAAAAAGTTGGGACATCACAAGTATCGAAATCCCAGAGAAATCTAGACCATCCATATCTGGAGGACGCGTGGCAGTGATCGATTTCCACCGGGGAAAGCTTCGACAGGAGGTCGTTCATCGGTAAATCGATATTTGGAGTATCGCGAGTCCTGCGGACAGGAAGCCCAAGCATTTTAGAATCGTGAAACGCGATACCCCCGACAAAGGGAACAACTCTATGGTGGGGGCCAGCTGTCAGGACGTCAACATATCAAGTCCATCGGAGAATCGGGAATCGCAGGGACAAAGAGTCCATACATTGTGGAACTTCGAAGTCCGAAACCCCGACGAGAGGTAAGGTTGTGGTCACATGGACCGAGGGTCTAGCCCGAAGGCCATCTAGGCAAAGGCGCATCGGGGATCAGAGGATTGCGGATCCCGTGAGAGAAGGGTTTGTGCATTTCAGTATCGCAAACCCCGAAACTCCGATAGGAGGAATCCCGACAGAATTATATGGCTACGGTTATACGAGAGATGGTCGTGTGGACCAGGGCTTAGCCAGGAGGGCTGACGCGCATCGGGATTTGGACGATGGCGAGTCCTGAGGACGGGTGTATTTTGACATTGGAAAGTCTGAAACCTCGATGGGAATATGACTGCGGTCATATAGGAGGAGTTAGCATGGACTAAACACAGAGTCTGAGGGATAAGGCAAAAGAGGAGCATATTGGGGATCGGGGATCGGAAAAACAAGTTGTTTGGACATTTCAAGTGCCAAAATCCCGATAGGAGGAACCCCGATAAAAAAGTAAAAGGCCAGCATTGATTTCCTGATAGAAGAAGGGGAGATCCCATGAGGGAGTGCTGTGGGTGAAAATTTCTAGATAGGGAAATAGAAGAACCTTTCAGTTCTTCGGGCCGAGGAAGGAAGAAATATCCTGTGAGCGGACGTGCCTAGCGGGTGCACCTGCATCACCATATCTTCAAAGTACCCCACAGGTCACTTACTTGTACCCTCTGAATTGTTTCACCTTGTCCCGCCTCTAGCACAACTTATCATCGGTTTTGTCGTCCCACTGACCCTCGACCTCGTTGCACGGTTGCGGCCACTTTTTATCTCATACATCCTCCAACCAAGGGAAGTCTTGAGTCTTCCCACATCTTGACTTCGTCCATGTACCTCTACCACTTCCTCACCTCAGTAGATTTCACGAAGCCCTTTCCTTCTAGGAGTCGTGTTCCCCTTTTGTCGACATCAACACAACTTTCCAGAAGGGCGACAGTATCTTGATTCTCATTCTCCACTCAATGAGAGATCTCAGACGGCACATGGTGAAACACCATTGCTCCTTACTGTCATTGACCCCCATAACATTTGATGCCAACACTTTCTCATGTTACGGTGGGTCTTACTTTGCAACTATTGCAGTTATTTCTCTCATTTTCCGAAGACCTCTAAACTTGGCTGGGCTATCAATGCCCACATAATCGCTGCTACTTATTACCGCGATCACTGCCTATTATTCAGAGTATGTTCATTTGCAGAATTGTCTTTTGCCTCTATCACAACCACCCCCGAGGGAACTACATTTTTCTACACCAACGCTTCAGTCATCTTTTTCAGAGTTACATGACATGAGCATGGGGCATGCCCGCCTCATTTGTACACAGTTTTATATTTTACACACCTCATGGAAGGTCGGGTCCTACCGGTTCCTTTTTCCCTCCAACGGATCGCTCTGGACAATCACACTATTAATCTCTCTTACAACATCATTCTCAGTAGAAGAAACATTGATGGATTTCGGCTATACGTATGCTCCTAACCTCATCCACCAGGGGGCATCTGTTATCACTGAAATTTCGTCTACACATGGTTACAAGAACTCAGCATCGTCAAACAGTGATGAAGTCGTTCATGAACCTGAATTAATACCACAACATTCAAAAAGGTAAAAAAACTATACAAAGTAGTGAAAAATTGAAGAGCGCTTTGCAAACATTGGGCACGCACGCATGCGCGGAACAAGAACGTAGAAATCGCACACAGGCACACGATGCGTGACTGTTAGTGCAAAAATCCGCACACCTACTAAAGGGCGCATTTATGGAAGTGGTCGGCCTCCCAACCACCTATGGTTCAGCTCCCAAGCCGATTTGACCCTCAAATCTGGGCTGGATCCGACTGGTGGGCTGGTCAAATACCTAATAATTCCCTAAATGGACTCGTTTCACACTACAAAGCAGTTAAACAATAACCCAAAGAAATGCTATAAAAAACCATGAATGCACCTCATTTTCTCAAGGAATTCAAAGTAATGTTATGCTGCCTATATTGTTTTAAGGAATCCATCCTTAACAAGAGCATTTTGGCACCATTACATTGGACAATCCACCTCACCATTGAGTGGATTTGTAAAGAGTTCTTTCATCACCATTTTCCATTTTTCTTTGTTGTAAGAAGAGCTAGCTAGTGAGGGTCCAAGAGCCTTCCCTTGGAGGAAGAAGGGACTCATAGTCCCCTTTCTTCTTGGTTCTTTGTTTTCATCAATATATCAGCCTCAAACATCGGTGACATGGGTCTTTTGGTTCTTTTTGTTTCTATGTACCTATGCTCATGAATTTTGTTTTTATTGCATCTCTTAGTTTAATTCTTAATTCTAGTTTTTGTTTTCTTTCTCTAACTCTTTCCTTTTACAGCTGTCCTGCTCAGCAGACCCAACTGAGCTTGCAAGAACCTTCATTCTGCTCACCAAGGTGACGAAAGAGGTGCAACAAAGTTGTACTCATCTATTAGTTTTTCTCTTGAGCATGATAGGTTAGAAGTAGTTAGGTCAAATTAATTTTCTTTTAGTTCATATTAGATTTAGAATTAATTATAACCCTTTGGGGGATGTTCCATTCTCTTTGCCCTTTTGATCTTTTAATTCATAGTGGAAACTAGGTCCACATATAGGTTAGAAATGCTACACCAAATAAGAATAGTCATAATTGGGACCTTCCATCGAGTGTTCTCCCTTACCTACTTAATAGGTCATTTTTACCTGTGAACATAAATGATGCTAGAAGGAGGTCTAGATGACAAGATGATCCTATGGATTTTCTCTAATTAATTCTTTTAATTTATTAATGGATCCATCCCATATCCATTTATTAAGATGTTTTTCTGGCACTGTACCTCTTAAAAATCCTAGATAGATTTTACATTTCTTTTCTCAAATTAAATTTGATGGCGAGGGTGAAACCTCTGCATCTGAACATGCTTTAAATTTTGGAAATTTTGTGTTTCTGAAAATGTTATTGATGGAAGTGCCACTTACAGGTTGTTCACTCTCACTTTCGTAGGATGGATCAAGAGATGGTGTGATACCTTGTTGGTTACCTTTATTCCCACATGGGAGCAGTTTATGTGTCAATTTTGGCATTCTTTTGAGAATTATAATTATGATGATTTGTGTGCAGAAATATCAAAGCTTAGGAATTTGTATCATGATCTCTTTAATGGTTTTATCTTCCAAGAATCCACACATTGTCCTATTCAAATAAACTCAATGGGGCCTACCCCTTTTGAATTAGTCGATTGTGGTAATATGAATGTGGAATATAGAGAGGATAAGACCTCTTCCCATGAACTTGGTATAACTATGAATTATCATCCTTTTTCATGGGATGAAGGACATGTTGTAGCAGATGTATATCAAATGATGTCTTCTAATTTTTCATCTTCATTTTTTTATCAATAGAGATTCTTTTTATTCAAGTAGTCATATAGTTGAGGTTGTTGATTTTAATGGATTCCACTGTTTTATTGAAGACATCTCTTATACCATGGTGGATGTTAATCCATGTATAGCATTTGACTCCACTAATTTATCTCAAGTTGATTGTTGCTTGAAGTATGATCTCAGGGAGGCTTTCCAAGATAATGTGGTACTTTGTTCTACGTTGATGGTTATGTCATGCCCTCATTCTTTTTTCTTTCCTTCGTGAATTAACAGGTATATCAACACAACAATTCTCTCACCAAATACAATTCGTACAAATTCTATTCATTGTTCTCATTTGGTATGCTACTTTCCCCTAGACTACCTCCATCAATTCTATGTTAGTCATGGTGGATTTTATGATAGAATTGAAGCATGGTTGGAGGGATATTACTTGGATAGATTTCCCATGAATTATCGCTATGACATATTTAATATGGTGAATAAAGTTTTTTGTATTTTAATTTTTCCTACTTTTAGTCTATCTTTATTCCAAGTTCTTCTACTAATATTTTATGATGAATATCTGTTTGTAGGCTTGGAATTACATGGTTGGATACATTGGCATTATGACTTTACATAGTTCATTTTTCAACCAGTGTAGTTAAGGAAAGGAGTAAGATAGAATAGACTAGTCTCTTTTCCTTTGCATAGTTTAGTTTTGATTTCTAATTTCTAATAGTTTTTTTGTTTTCCTTTTCTTTTTCATCACTTTTGGTTGAACAATAAATGGATTTCTCAGCAGAGGTGGAAATAAATAAAACTCTTGTATGCTCATTTTTTCTCTTAAATTGATTTTTTGAATAAAAAAATAGTTTTTGAGATGAGGAAAAATTGTTTTCTCTCATTCTTAAAACTTTCGATGTGTTGGGGGTAATTTTTAGATCAATGATTTTATTCATACATCACTATGTCAAATATTTTATCAAGCATTTTGTCATTGTACAAGTGTAATGTTTTCAATAAAGAATACTATTTTGTCCCTCTTGTGCTGAAAATGAGCACTCGGATTCGTTCCATCTTTAAATCTACACGATTCTAATTCGAAGATTTTTCTTGATTAAATTTCTTTAGAATTCTAATCGTGTTGTCCCATACACAATGAATTAAAATTTTGAGGGTTAATTTCATCCCGTATGAAATTCAACCCACTCCAATTTCTTGTAATTTCATTGGATGATTGTTTTCGGGTTTGGAATTATCTAAATGGTTTCTTACCCATTGAATATTTTGTTTGGTTACTTTCAGCCAACATGATTTTTTGTATAAATTTCCCTTAGCATAATGATGATGGATGATTTTTATTTTGATTTGTTTTCTTTCAAAAAATTTAGTTTTAAATTTTGGACATTCACTACACATATCTCATGCTCTATTTAGTAAGTCTTTCAAGGATGAGTTTGGTTATTAATCTTGCATATTGCTTAAATTATTTTTCCTCTTATACACAACAACAAGGGATACTTTTCAGACTATTTGGAAGCATGTTTTAACATTATAAAAAACAATGTTATATCAATCTTCTTGCTATAATATATTTCATAAATTTCTTGAGAATTGATCATTTTATTCCCCAATTCACTGGTTGTCTAAAGACTCAATCCTAGTATTGTCAATTCAATGGGGATTTTCAACCTGTTTTTTTCTCAGAGAGTATTTTTCTATCTTACGGATTTGAGGATGTTAAGTCACTCATTATGGTTACATGATTGAGTAATTATTTTTTTATCACGGCTTAGTAATGTCCTCTTATATCAATATTAGAATCATTCAAATGCTCAAGAGTTGTAAATTCCTCGATGGAAAATGTCAATGCAACTTACAAGATTCTAAATTTCTTGTTTTCCACATCTATGTTGACTTTATCCATCGTAACTTAAATCTTGTGCATTATAAATCATCAATCCATTGGGCCTCACATTATTACCATTCCAAGAATATGAACGAACAACATCATAATTGTTATTGGAAAGATAAGCATGTTTAGGTTATATTGGAATGTCTTTTATTTGATCCCTCTTTCTCATGAGCTTGCTGAATTTGTTTTCTAGATTATATGTCTCATTCTTTTAAATGGAAAACCTATCTATTAGAGAGACAAGCTACACAATCTTATTTCTCATTTCATTTTCTCCATATTCTATGCCATATGTAAGCTCAAAGAAGTGAAATTTCTAGTTTCTCAACTTGGAAAATTCTTGGAAACTTTATGATATGAGTCTCATAGATTTTCCCATCATGCCAAACTTCAACTTATTAGAAATCAGGCTTTAGTAATTTCATTCATTTATGATGGGGGAGTCAATCCATCTAAGCTATGATATGATATTACTTGAACCTTTCTAGAGTGTCTTAATCTCTCCCATTTACATCATGATTTCCTCTTGCCTCTTGTAAGGTTGAATATAATCATATAGATATTTCACATTATTATCATTAATGACAAGAGGAAATAAATATATTGACTTGCAAGGATGATGATTTTAAATAATATTTTTATTTATCTTGTAAGCATGACAAAGGTTTGTTGATGGACATGTACTTTTAAAGAGTGGATGGAATTAAAATTTTATGGTTCTAATTGTTATTTTTGATTTCAAGAATAAGATGATGAGTCCAGAGATACAAATATAAAAAAATTAAATGACACTAAGTCTTATGTCGAATGGAATATTATGGGAAAGAACATAATGCTTATTTCTCAAGAAGAGGGTTGTGATATTTGCCTAAATGAATGGAAGAAAAAAATATGAATGATTGCACCAATGTTATGCTTTTACATGAGTTTCATGATAACCGATATAGTTTAAGTTTACAATATCTTAGCATGCTTTTCTTAGGATTAGTTTAATTTTGGTCTTTATTTTTATTTTTAGTCTAATTTCATTTCAATAAGTCAGACATTTATAGGAAGAGTTCTTCCAAAAAATTCTAATAATTGATCAAACCATTCTCTTTTGTTATACATGTTGGGAAATGGATCATGCAACCAACAACTCAAGATTTTTCTCTTGAAATGAAAGAAACTTAGGGAAGTGTTAATCTAAAATTGGCTACTTAGATTCCTTTGCGAAATTTTTAATTAATCAACCAAGATTGTCACCAATTGAATAAACGATTAGAAATATAGTCTCATTCATGTATAGAAATATAAAGTGTATCTACGAGCAACACACAACAGATCTGCATCTCAAAATCAAAGATATACAAGTATAGTATTCATCTTCAAGAAGCCAATGATGCTTGATGGTTGGAGATAAGGTCTACAGAGCTCAAGAAACAACTTCAAAATAATCAAAACTCGGGTAGAAGTATAATGTCAGTGTATGACTTCACTACCCAGAGGTCTTTGACGACTCGTCGGGAAAACATAAGAGGATCTTGATGACCGAGTATAAAAATTCATTGATTTTGAACAAGGACTTGATTGGACTTTTAGGATGGTCGAGCATGAGGTCAAGAGAGAAAACTGCAGAAAGGTCGACTTAGGTTGGGTAAAAATTCCCTTGGAAAATAACACGATAGATGATCAGACTTAGGCAACATGACATTGACATACATTCACGATGCAGGAGGCAATGCAAACTCTCCACGTGTTTGGAAGAATAACCAAACAGAGGAGGACACAACTCTATGTAGCAATAACTTCCTAAGATCATATTATATCCCAAATCTTGATGAACAAACGAAAGGATGTGCTTTGTCCAAGGGCGACTCATTGTGCTGCCAAAAAAGAATATATATTTCCCATCCTCTTTTTGG